>CAUYQV010166583.1:0-18880 GCA_963574575.1 Galagoides demidoff
GGCGTTGTGGCAGGTGCCTGTGGTCCCAGCTACTTGGGAGGCGGAGGCAGGAGACTCGCTTGAGCCCAGGAGTCGGAGGTTGCTATGAGCTGTGATGCCATGGCACTCTACCCAGGGGGACAGCTTGAGGCTCTGTCTCAAAAAAAAATAAAAAAAAATAAAAAAATAAATCACTTAATAGAACACTCTTTGTCCAAGGAGGCCTGCTCTATACTGGGTTTAATTTCCTTACAACTTAGTAGCTGAAAATATCATGGAGATTCCACGAGAGTTGAGCACTGTAATGAAAGATTGCAATGGCAGAATTTTTTCCTGCCTGGCTGCTGGATTTAGAGGGCTTGGTCACCGAGGATGGCAAGGCCAAGGGCTGTGCACTATCAGTGGGTGGAAGTGTCAGAATGACAGTGACATATGCTTCTCCAGTAATGTCTTATCCCTGGGGGCCTCAAGGTTCTATAGTATCATTATAGAATATTTATTGCTGAGATGCTTGTCCCCAGGAAGAAAAGGTGGAAGCTTTAGGAAGAGGTTTTTGAAAATGAGGGTTAACAGAGTGACCTTTGACAATAACTGCTAATGGATTAGTGTCAGGGACAGCTCTGTGCTCACAGACCTTAAAAATATTGTGATCTTTCTTTCTCTCTGAATGGAGTGTTCATCTTGCCAGTTCCTATAGTTAATTAGATTGTTAACTCTGTCTATTTATAGCAGCAAACACTTCACTGGCATGTAGCAAATGCTGATTATTAATCAGAGGCCTCTACTGACTCAGGGTGGAACGAAATGTAATTATTCAAATTAGTTTTAGGCCAAGGTCCAAAGACCTCATAGGCAACATCCTAATTTTGCAAGTGCTGGTTTTTGTGAACTGTGTCTGTGGAAGATGTGGAGATTATAATCTTTAGGGTAAATAGTGATGCTGAGTTTAGGTATCCCCCAGAATCCTTAAAAGGATTTTGCTTTGTTCTATAAACGTACCTATGCACCTGCCTGCTCATGACTCAAAATCAGCCTTACCGAGAAGATCGTTATACAAAGTAGTTATGGCTGTAGAATTTTAATGACAAATCAATGAAAGTTAATTTTCACGGATGCTATTAGGGAGGGTGTTCACCAAGTCTGTCCCCTATCATATATCACAGTACTTCATATTTTGGGAGAAAAGCTAAGATCTTATGTAGGCGATTATAAAAAAAAAGGATAGATCCAATCTTTTCTACTAGATTTGGCCAACTGTCCTCCCCAACATTAACCATTTAGGCCTTTAGTGGGAAATAAGGATACCTCAGCATAGATAGGGTGGAGGGAGAAATCTTTAGAGGAATTCTCTGGGCAACTTGCAGCTGTTCTGAAGGGGAGGGGTGTGGTCCTTCAAGAGGTGACTGAGGAGCCAGATGAGATGAGCATTTGCTGTCCCTTCTCTGCCTGTCGTGTGTTAGATGTGTGCTGCCTTAAGCTGCTGCCATGTGGGGCTCAGAGCTGCCCAGGGGGAAGCTTTCTTTTCTTCTGTAGAATCAGATACTTGGCATTTAAGGGTCTTTTAATTTTCATATGGATGTTCTGAGAAACCCAGAAAATGAAATGTGATTGGGAGGGAAACAAGTATTTTCACTGGATTACCATGTACGTGGTGTTTGTCTTAGGGATTCTTTGGTTCCCAGTAACAGAAACTGTCTCTCTTTAATTTTTATTTATTTTATTATTATTTTCATGTCAGATGGGTGATGTGCTGATGTCATAACAAGATTTTGGGAGGTGCATCTCACACATACGCATGAAAACCCAATCTTCATGCTTATGAACTACAAAAGGATCATCCTTTTTATTTTTTATTATTGAGACAGAGTCTCTGTCACCCTGGGTAAAGTGGCATGGCATCATCGTAGGTCACAGCAAATTCAAATTCTTGGGTTTAGGCAATCCTCTTACTTCAGCCTTCTGTGTAGCTGGGATTATAGGCACTGGCCATTATACCTGGTTCCTTTTTTTTTTTTTTTTTTGTATTTTTAGTGGAGACGGAGTCTTACTCTCGTTTAGGCTGGCCTTGAACTCTTCAGCCTACGTGATCAATCCACCTGCCTCAGCCTCCCAGAATTCTGGGATCATAGGAGTGAGCCACTGAGCCCAGCCTCAGAAATTGTCTCTTACCAGCTCAAATGAAAGTGAGGGTTCTATTAAATAGGTACAAGTATACCTCCCTAAAGGCAGGACATTCATTGAACTCTCAAGAATCCATGCTAGGACTTGGAGAGCTTTGCCATGGGGTTGCGAGTTGTCTTGTATCTGCTCCTTCTATTTTCTTGGCAAACTAACCTTCTTGGCTTGTATATAGCTCATCATGGGCGCCCCCTTCAATGGTACCTTCTGTCTCTGAGTTATAAGATGTTGCTAGTCTATGTAGCACCCAAAGCCATCTTACTAAATCTCTTTGCTTTTTTCTAAATACAGCAATTTAAAAAATTGGAATACACTTCACGTAAGATTCACCATTTAAAAGCATATATTTCAGTGATAGAGTATTTTCATTATGTTGTCCAGGTATCACCACTACATAATTCCAAAATATTTTCATCACCCCCCAAAGAGGCCATATAGCTATAAGCAGCTAGTCCCAATTGCCCGCCACCTGCATACCCTGTGCAGCCACTAACCTACTTTCTGTCTCTATGGATTTGCCTCTTCTGGAAATTTCTTATCAATAGCATAATACAACATCTGGCCTTTTGTGTCTTGCCTCTTTCACTCAGCTTAATTCTCAGGGTTCATCTGTGTTGTAGCATGTAACAGTATACTTTATTGCTTTTTATGGCTAAATAATATTCCACTTATGGATAGAGCACATTTTGTGTATCCATTTATCAGCTGATAGACATTTGAGTTGTGCATATTTTGTGGTATATTAATAATGCTGCCATGAACATCGTGTTTTAAAACAATCTATTATTTATTTAATTATTTTAAATGGGAAAACTATGAATTTATACATATAATGTGATGTTTTGATTTACTTATATATTGTGGAATGATTAAATCAAGCTAATTATTAACAAATCCATTACCTTATAGAATTAGCATCTTTGTGATACAACATTTAAAATGTACTCTTTTAGTAATTTTCAAATATACTTGATATGATTATTAATTATAGTCACTATGTTGTGCAATAGATTTTCAGAATTTATTCTTCCTGTCTCAGGGAAACTTTGTATCTTTTAACCAATGTTCTTCTCCTTTCCCTCCACCCCCGGTCTACACTGCCCAGCTCCTGGTAACCAACATTCTACTCTCTGCTTTTAAAGAACACACAGTACTGGTCTTTCTCCCTTCCTATCTGACCTCCATCTGGCCCCTAGCAAACCACTTTAAAATAGTCCTGAATCACATAAGTGGTCAGATGTTGAGCATTTTTTTTTTTTTTAAATTGAACTGAGCTTTCAACTTCTCTTTAGGACAAGGCACAAAACTCTCTAGTGGCTAGTAAAAATAACGTGTTCACTTTGAATAGATATTCTTCCATGAAACCTGTGAGGCATATGAAAACTCCAACCCATTGTGGAGCTGCTAACTGACATGTGCACGATCATGTGTTGAGTTAGTTATCACTCTGGTTCCAGCATTCACAAAGTCAGTGCTCGGATTCTCAGGCTACTTGTTTGTTCGAACTTTAATTATTGTCCTTCTTTGTTATTTTGGGACCCAAATTCCCATTCTTTATTCACTCCTTTGGGGAATTCGTAGACAAAACCTCACTTACATTTTGCAAAATGAGTTGCTTTATAAAAATCCCAGAACGCAGCCAAGCCCATCTGTTTTCTCTTCTATATTAACTTATTTGTTGCCGTAAAGCCCCAGATAGTCTTCAGAGATATGCAGTTATAGGAAAGAAAACTGATTATGAGGGAAAGATTTTAGGGTCATTGAGATTTATTCTTCCTACACGCAAAATCTGTCTAATGTGTATAATAGCCTGAGATCACCTTGGCATAAAGCACGACTCACATTTGAGAAGCTGATCACGCAGCTCGTACATGAGGGGAATAGTAAGCAAAGGATTCCCACTACATAAGGTTTAGCAGTCAGGAGCTTAAGATATTGGGATGGAAATGAGGCTGGTTGTGCAGCATTTTAACTGAGCATTACTCTGGAGCTTTTCTCTTAGTATTGAGGCTCTCAAAAATTATTGATTTGAATTTAAATGGAGAGAAAGATTTAACATTTGCCTTGCTTTCTGTGGAAGTCAAGATAAATTACAACAGCAAATCTGAACCTGAGAATGACTCTGTGTGTACGTACGTGTGACAGTAAGAAGGACAGAGAGAGAGAAATTAATTGGTGTAGAGAGCTGAGTGTGCAAGGTTAAATAATGATGAATAGTAAATCTTAGATAATTTTGATTTGCTCCACATTATTTTTAATAATTTACCAATATTCCAAGCTAAGTAGCTGAGTCTTTGTGGTGTGACAATTCAAATGTTATGTGAGTCTGCTTCTCAGCTTGTGGATTGTGGGTCACGTTGCTTCTGCCCTAATCCTGTCTCCAAGAAGCCCTCTAAACACACAGCAGGTGACACTGATGGATGGTCTCCACCTGACTCATTATCGAAACCCCACACTGTACACACAAAGGGCGGGATAGTTGATCACTTAGTCAGGAGTGGACAACTAACAGGTCAATAGAAACTCAGCCTGAAATTGCTGTCACAGCAACTTGTTCTAGCCTTCAGCTTTGACAGACAGGTACACCACGTCATAATGCAGCGAATGTGGTGCTGAGGGACTGCACCTTAATCAGAAGTCGGGTGACCTGGAGCCCAGCCCCAGCTGGAGCTCTGTGACCTTGGGAAGATTTCTCAGTCCTTCAGAGATGATTTCTTCACCTACCAGAGTGATGGGGTGGGGATTGGTCTTTCCTACCCAGGATTGACTTGGAAAATGCATGCAAAATTTATTGCATTGACGAAACAAAAAGCTATCATCACTGCAGTAAATCTAGACAGGTCAGAAATCCCTCGGGGACCTTTCTCCTTATAGGGTGCAGAAAGGAGCAGAAGAGAACTAATGTTCTTCTGAAGGAAGTATCACATATTTCATCTCATTTAACCCCATCAATGGGGGTAGATATTATTACTCCCATTTTCCAGATGAGTTAACTGAGGCCCAGAGAAGATAAGTGCTCAAAGTTGCTCTGTCAATTGGTATTCAGCAAAGGCAAGACTGAAAGAAGTGTGTCTGATTTCAAAGCCAAATCTAAGGTAGGCAATCCTTACCTCATTGTTCAGCCCAACAATTGCTTCTGCAGTAGCAACCAATCTCCCCTCCCTTACCTCTGCCACTTACCTTTTATATGACCTTGGGGAAATTAACCCCTTTAAGCCTGGTTCCTCATCTTTAAAAACAGAATTAATACCACCCTCCTTGCAGACGTATGTGAGGATTAAATGAGTTAGTGAGCCCAGAAAAGCTGCCTCACCTCTCCCCACGTCCAGACCTTCTTCCTCATCCCTGCTGCTGACTCTACAGTGCTTCCTAAGTTCAACCTGTGCCTCAAGGCTTCCCTTTTTTCCTTCAGCAAGAAGAATTAGAAAATGTCACTGCACATTATCTTTCCAGTTTTACTGACAAACATTTTTTGAGAAACACTCTTAGATATTTTCTAAACTAGGCAACTAAGCAAGTTATCTGGGGGAGGACCACTCCGCAGTGGAGGGAGTGAATGTGCCTTGAGCTGTTGCTCAGTGACAGATGACTCAGGGCAGAGATTTTTGACAGCATTGGTCATTTTACTTGTATTTTCTTATCTAAACCAATTTTTCTGCCACCTGCATACTCCCCAGCTTTTATTTATTTCGGGTGAGAAAGAAGTTGGTGGATTACTTGTAATTATCCTATAGTTTTGTTTTGTTCTTTTTTTTTTACCTAGAGTCTCACTCCATTGCCCAGGCTAGAGTGCCAGGAGTCAGCCCAGCTGACAGCAAACTTGAGCTTCTGGGCTCAAACCATCCTCCTGTGTCAGCCTCCCAAGTAGCTGGGACTATAGGTGCCCACCACAAAGCTCAGTTGATTTTTCCTTTTTTTTTTTTTCTTTTTAGTAGAAACAAAGTCTTGTTTTTGCTGAGGCTGATCTTGAACTCCTGGGCTCAAGCCACCCACCTGCCTCCACCTCCTCAAGTGCCAGAATTACAGGTATAGCACAGCACCTGGACTCCTCTTCGGTTTTAAAAGAAGAAAACAAGTATGAAGTCACTTGATGGTTTTTATTATCTATTTCAGGTTACATAGAATAAAGTGTTTTGGGGGCAGTGCCTGTGGAGCAAAGGAGTAAGGCGCCGGCCCCATATGCCAGAGGTGGCGGGTTCAAACCCAGCCCTGGCCAAAAACTGCAAAAAAAAAAAAAAAAAAAGTATTTTTGCTTATGAGTTTTTGAGTGTGATTCTTCTTGAAGCAATCTCCAGGGTGAAGTCCAGGCTTCCTCTTGCATGTCTCACAGTAGAAAATGGTTTCTCTCTTCCACTTTTCTCAATTCTTCTGCTGCAAACCACCCAATCCTTTGTCAAATGTTTTTCATTTTTCATTTTAAAATGCCTCTTCCCATTTAGCCTTTCCTCAGTGGCAGAAGATGATGATCTTCTCTGCTTTCCTGATTCCTCACACTGCTCACAAGCTGATTGATGAGATTTCTGCCATAAGAACAGTGTGTCTGCACTTTTTCTCTAGTGGAGCCTGTGACCAAAACAACCAAGAAAACATGTTGGATGTCTTCTGACAAATAGGATCGGAAAGCCATAGTGTCACTTTTCTCTATTAGTATCCATTATTAATGCCACTTAATATTTATCAATAAGTGAAATATTAAGAAAGTCTGTGAAATAGCTGTTTATTTCTCTTTAAGACATTTTAGATGCATAACTTAACTCTCCTTCTTTCTACCCGAATTCCATGTAAGAAGCCCAAACAAAAATTGAAAACATCTGCAGCAGGGCTAGAGAACAAAAAATGATGCCATCAGCAGGCCAGAAACTTTAAGAAATTTCCATAAGATAAAGCTGAAAAAAATCTAGGTTGAGGTCTTACTGTATAGTAAGAGAAACTCTTTGTCTTAGTCTGTTTTGTGTTGATGTGACAGAATACCTGAGGCTCAGTAGTTTATAAAGAAAAGAGGTTTATTATTTAGCTTATGGTTCTGCAGGCCAGGAAGAATAAGAAGCCTGGAGCTGGCATCCTCTGGGCTGGTGAGGGCCTCTGCTGCTTCATGATGGAAAGAAGGGCAGTGCAAAGGAGCAGGTGCAACGAGATCACACGGTAAGGGAGAGAAACTGAGGAAGATGGACTCTTTTTAACAACCTGCTTTCATGGGAACTAACCCGTCCCTGTGAGAAGGAGAGCTCACTCACCCTGGCAGGAAGCCATCCATTTATTAAGGACTCACCCCCATGACCCAAACACCTCTCACTAGGCCCCATCTCCCAATACTGCCACATGGGAGTTCAAATGTCAACACGAGTTCTGGTGAGGACAAATCGCATCTCAAACCGTGGTGCTCTTGTTTTATGATTTTTTGTTTTTAACAAAAATTTTGTTGCAGGTTGCATTGTGTCCCCCTAAAAGATGTGTTCACGTTTCCACTCCTAGCACCTATGAAATGTGGCTTTTTGGAAATAGTCTTTGTGGATGTAATTATTTTAGTGTGAGCTAAAATAAGCTCATACTGGACTAGCACTCTCGTAAGAGTTAAAAATTCGGACATATACACACAGGAAAGAAAGCCTTGTGGCAGTGAAGGCCACAATTGGAGTCATGCAGTTGTAAGGCAAGAAATGACAGATTGCCAGCCACCCTGAAGCTTTACAAAGTCACAGAAAGATTCTTCCCTAGAGCCTTCAGAGGGAGAACGATTCTTCCAACACTTTGGGTTTTGGACTTCCAGTCTCCAGAACTATGAAAGAACAGACCTCTGTTGCTTTAAGTCATCCACTTTGTGTTACTCTTTGCTATGGTAGCCTAGGAAATGAATATAAGCTTGACTAAAAACATTTAGAAATGGATTCAGGAAAGTACTGACTTAGCTGCAATTCAACACAGGTGAAGAAAAGGTTCTGGAAAAGAAGAGAATGGGGTTTCTTAGCAGAGCCCCAGACAGTCTTCAAGCTCAGAGTAACAGGGGCTTAAGCACATGTAACAATTTTGAATCCTACAAATGACCATGGGAAGTTGGATCTTGACTAATGGAGGCTCATTACAGCAAGTTCCTATTATTGGGCAGATCTGTGCTGTTCAGAGAACAGGCTGGCATGGAAGATCAGAACAAGTACAGAGAGGCATCCACTCAGCGCAGGAGTAAACTTACTTGAAGAAGTTCTTTCCTAACTCTGGGTTACAGACTAAACTGCCAATCTTGTAAAAAGAAAACTACAAAAGTATGAAAATTTCCCTTTTCTCTAATAAGCTACTTTTCAAATTCCAAAGCAGGAACAAGGTGGAAGACATTGATTCATTAGACTCAGATTTTCATTGAGCACTTACTATATGCCAGGATTAGGGTTCATTCAGTATTAACATCATATGCACGTGTCAGAAGGCAAGATAAAAAGAGTGCATGGTACAGTCAAGGAGCTGCAAGGATGGATAAAAAGGGAAAAACACTGGGCCTGGAAAATGTTTCAATAATTACTCAAAATATTCAAATAAAGGAAGCCAATCAAAGCAATGAAAGGAAATGACCCTTTTAAATGGACTTATTCCAAAAATCTAGAAAAAGAATCAACTTAGGTTGGTCACCAATTCATTTTAATATTTTAATACAAGATTAGAAAAGACACCGTATTTATGAAAACAGAACAATCTGAGACCAGGAAATATTACCGTAAGATTAGAAATGTAAGCCTTAAATTAAAATTTAAATAAAGGTAGCAGAGAGAAAATTGAATACTGCAGTAAATTGAATTGGTAAATTAGAAGATTAGGTTGAGAAATTCTCCCAAAACACAGAAGAAAATATGCAAACATAATTATATGCACACAAAGGAAAGATGTACAGAGGACAAATCCAACAATCCAACGTAAGTATAACAAAAATACCAACACGAGAGGGCAGCTAGATAAAAGGTAACAATAACAAAAAAATAGAAAAAAGGACCTCAACTTAAAGAAACTCTTAAGTCTCCCTATCAAGTAAAATTCATATTTAGACTCTCATACTGAGATACTGCCTAGCACAGGCAAAAACCAAACCAAACCAAAACATTACCTAAAAGGGGGAAAAGATAAGTGTTCCAGCACACTGCTTTTCCATCATACCAATTGCCGGAAGATAGGGAATAATACATATATAGAATTTTGATGGAAAAGATTGTTACCTGAGAATTTCTTATTTGCTTTATGCACGAAGGCAATAGAAAATCTATTTTCAGATACTCGACAACTCAGAAGGTGTTCCTATTCCTGAAAACATTCCTTAAGAAGTCCTATAACAGCTCAAGAAAGAAATAAAAATAAATAACTCAAATTGTAGGAAGCCAGAGCATGATGGAATTTTTTGTAAGGAATGAGTGAACCAGTAAAATTTAGTATTAGTAAGTACATGTAAGTAATTGCTGAAATTACAAAATTTAACCAAAAAGATTAAAAATGATAACCTGGATCTAAAAAGATAGTTTATTTAGATAAAAATTTGGGAGTGTAGAGGAAGTTGAAAGAAATGAACAGGCGCTCTTCAAGGACATGAATTTTGTCTGATTTACTTACTACTTTATCCCCTCACCCTCAGGCTTAGCACAGTGCCTGATACACAGTAAGTGCTTAATGAATGAAAAGTCTGCTAAATCTCTATAATCAATTAGCATGAAAGACCTCTATGAATTCATAATAAAAAGACAATTGGATAGAAAGATGAGACAAAACCACAATTTATAGGCAATGTAAAGAAGAAAAAGCCAAATGGCTAAAAAAAAAAAAAAAAAAGAAAAAAGAAAAGATGCTCAACCTAACTAGTAATCAGGAAACTGCAAATCGTAGTAGCAAAGATATACAAATACCCATTTACCAATCTGATTGTTAAAGCTCAATATGTATGACAATATTAAGTGTTGGTGACCAAAGGGGAAAAGAGGAACTCAGTGCATTGGTAAGATTTTAAATTAGTGCTAAAAATTTGAAGAAACCTGGCAAAGGTAGGGAACCTGTGGCCTCAAGACCAGATGTGGCCCTCCAGATCGCTTTTTAAAAAGGATTTGTTCTATAAAATTTGGATTCAGTCAAAAGGCCACTCAAAAGATCCAGAAAGCCACATGTGGCCCCAAGGACACAAATTGAAATGTTCCCCACCTTTGGTTGAAGGGCTGCCTTCATGAACTCTTCCAAGGGAGTTCATTAGGTATTGTTTGTAATAGTGAGAAATTAGAACAACCTAAGTGTCTGAAAGAGGGGATAGATAAATGAACAGTGATTAATTCATACAATTGAATAATATATATCTGTTAAAACTGGTAAATTGCACTTGGTTTCAACTAAATATCAAAAACACAAAGATAGTAAGAGAATAGCAAATTCTAGAATGGCGTATGTAGTTAACAAGCCTGTTAGATGTCAGAAGGTGGAAAGGTTCTACAAAGAACCAGTCTGAGTGGGGTTAATAGTAGATATTTATTAAGAGCATTTGCAAGCAGATGGGCTGCCACCAAAAATGGAAAATGGCCACAGCCTGGATATTAGGTTAAGGGGCCTCTTTGAAAGCAATTCAGGATGGGTGCACATGTAGATGAGGAGGTGGCAGGCCATCAGTCACAGCTCAGTAACTCAGGGTGTGGTGCAAGAGATAATCAGGTCGTCAGCTGCAGGTCTTGGAAAAGGTTGGGGGGTTATCTGCTAGAAATCTTCTGTAACTTGGAAGGACTGTTTTGACAGAATCAGAACTAAGGAGAAATCTCTTCTTTGCATAATCAATGTCTAGACCCACCAAAGCCGGTGAAAAACTAATAAAGCCCTCAAAGGCATACATGCATTACACCAGAATTGTATCTGCCTATATAGATAGCTAATAAGAGTAAGAAACAAGAACTGGAAGGAGATATGTCTAATGCATAATAGTGATCGTCTCTGAGGAGGAAGGCCAGGAGAGTTTTAAGACTGTGGATTGAAACAAAGGACTTCACTTTATCTACAATGTTTTACCTCTTTTATTTAAAAAACAAAACAAAAAACACTGAAGCAAAGAAACAGAATGTTAATATTTGTTAATTCTGAATAATGGATACTTGGTTGTTAATTCTGTTATTCTTGTATTTTTCTTCTTCTTCTTCTCTTTTTTTTTTTTTTTTTTTTTGCAGTTTTTGGCTGGGGCTAGACTTGAACCCACCACCTCTGGCATATGGGGCCAGCGCCCCACTCCTTTGAGCCACAGGCGCTGCCCTTTTTCTTCATTTTTAAAACCTTTCACACTCCCCCAAAGTATAGGAAATATCTTACCTTATGTTTTAATAAAAATTATTCCATTACAAGATTGGCTGATGGGTTGCTAGAGGTGAGGCAATGGGTTCACGTAACTTCTGAGATTATATTAAAAACAACAATAAAACTATCCTTTTCAAAGGCGTTTGTAACTGTGTTGGGGATGATTTTGATTTGCACAATAGTTGAACGGTGCTGCTGGGGCAAGCATGTTAAACATCCTACAATCTGCAGGTTTGCTCCCACACAATAATTGACCAACTCTAAATGCCAATTAACATTCCTTTGAGAAATATTGAGTTCGGAATTGCATTCTGCTGAGGATAACAGAAAATGTTACTACTAGTGGTTTAAATGCAGAAGTGCTTTCTTTTCTTCATGCAATAGGAAGTCTGGAGGTTGTTGGTATTGGTTCAGTATCTCCAAGATGTCATGACTCTGTTCGCTATTTCTATTTGCCTTTCCTCACAAGCTCATAATGGCTGCTGATGCTCTAGCCATCAAGTCCAGTGTCTTAAGAAGAAGAAAGATGGGCTAGAAAAGGAAAGGGCAATTTCTATATTTGGAAAGCAAAACTTATCAAGAAATCCTCAGTAGACTTCTATCTAAGTCTCATTGCTGCAAGAGAGTTTTGTTTTTGGCTTTGCAGCCTTTATACTAGAGGAAGGAAAGGTTTGGGGGAAAAAGGTTTGGAATGGATGCTCAGTAAACCAACCCACAGTATTTGCTGCAAAAGTGAGTAGGTTAAATTTCCATATTAAAGTAAAAAGAGTGGGCATATCAAGGTTCATTCAGGAAAACAGAAACCACTCTGAGTATTTAAAACAAGCCAGGCAGGGTAGAACATGCCTATAGCACACACAGTTCTTTGTGAGGCTGAGATAGGAGGATCACTGGAGGCCAGGAGTCTAAGGCTGTACTGCACTATTATCATACCTGGGAGTAGCCAGCACACTCCAGCCTGGGCAAAAGAGTAAGACCCTATCTCTAAATTGTTTAAAAAAAATTAAAACACAGAGAATTTAGTGCAGCAGTTGGTTACATATGGCATAGAAGAGTAGAGAAGCAAAATAGGAGACAATGAGGCAGCCCAAAGATACAGCCTCAGGAAGCCACCACCTACTGAATACTAGAAAGACCAAGGGAGAAGGCGGAATTACTAAGGTTTCTCAGCAGAAGCTGGAACCAGGACAGACCCATCCATTAGGAGCTGGAGCCAGAAAGGTGCTACAGCTACTGCACAAAGCAACACATGAGAGGTGGGGGAGAGAAACAGCCGGGCTTGTCCCTTTCCCCTCTAGTTCTTCTGTTGGCCAAGCCCGGCTGGAATCCAACTGATAGTCTGTAGGGACCTCACTGTGATACAGAACGGAGCAAGAGAAGACAAGGGATAAATCAGAGGGCAAACAGGTCCAGGACCATGCATACTGGGTCAAAACAAACACACCTTTCCATAAAGACAAGGAAGGTATGGACAATAAAAGTTAATCAGGGGTGAAAACAAACAAGAAATTATTTTTAAAATATTTTTCTTACTCTGTTTCTCAGGCTAGAGTGCCATGGCCTCACCCTAGCTCACAGCAAGCTCCAACTCTGGGGCTCAAGCTATCCTCCTGAGTAGCTATGACTACAGGCGCCTGCTACAATGCCTGGCTGTTTTTTTCTAATTTTAGTAGAGATGACATCTCGCTCTTTGTTAGGCTGGTCTCGAACTCCTGAGCTCAAGCAATTTTCCTACCTTGGTTTCCCAAGAATGCTAGGATTACTAGCATGAGGCACCATGTACAGCCAGGGGTGACAAAATTAATATCAATCGGTGATATAAAATTCAAAGCTCAAGTCATTACATGGCATGAGGAAGGATTCCTCCTCCTCTTCTCTCCATTCCTCCCTCCCCTTCCTACCTTCCTTCCTTTCTTCCTTCCTATTTCTTATTTTTTTTCTTTTTTAAATTAGATTGCAGGCCCAATCCATAACAAAGACAGAGAAATGATTGAAACTCTAAGTGCTAATCAGTATGGCATTGTAGATATCAAAACCTCTTAGGAATACAAAGAGAAATCCACAAGAACTATGATCATGGAGGGTGATTTTAATCTCTTTGATAAATCAAGCAAGTAAAAGTAAATTAGAACATTCAACAATAGTTCACATTAAGATGTATGGCAGCAGCCAAACCTGAAATCAGAGATATTCACAGTTTTAAGTGCATTTATTAATACAAAAGAAAAATGAAAATAAAAGGATCCAATTATGGCTTTAATTCAAGAGGACATAAAAAACCAATACAATTTTAAGAAGGCAAAATAAATCAATAAAAATAAAAACAGAAATCAATATATTTTATAGAAGAGTGGAATTGATACGTTTACCAAGAGCATATTTCAGAAAGATCAATAAAAGACACAAAGTCTTGGAAAACCTTACCATAAAGAAAAAAAAAAAGTGAGCCAAGACCCAAGCACACAGCATTCAGAACAGTAATATCACTGCAGATACTGAGATCAAATACATTGTAAAATCCATTAGGACTTAATCCTTATACATTTGAAAATCTCAATGTTAAAGATGACTTTACAGTGAAATAAAAAGTTTACAAAATTAAAAGAGGGCTCGTTATGGTTCTTGAGTCCCTGCAGTTATACTCTGTTGTGGAACCTATAGTTCTTGTGTATGACAGGATGCAAGTATAATTTGCTGAACCATTTCCCCATTAGACTATAAGCTTCCTGAAGGCAAGAACCATGTCTTATTTGATTTTGCATCTCCAGTATTTAACTAAACAATACATTGCCCATGCTCAGGGGGATGTTTATTGAAAAATTTCATCTTTCTTCCTCCCTTCCTTTCTTTTCCCCTCTGCTCTTATTTCCCGATTTCCCTCCATCTTCCCTTTCTTTCTCCAACCAATCATCAACAAACAAGATGCATTTAGCTTAAAATAAGGAGCACCCCATTTATGTCACTCTTTACATCCTACTGATATGTATTCTCTGTAGATTCTGGTGCATTTTTAAGGAGATACGTATACATAGGCTCCTGTGTAGGGTCCACAGAGAGTTCCTCTGCAAGCAACACTGCTTATCAAGAGCTGCCTGGAACTAGTGACTCAGAGAATGGCCCAGCAGGCTCTGGCGGTTGCTAGGAAACCACGTTCCCTTGTGGAACCCAGCACCACACTTGTAGGTTGTCCCTGATAACTTAGAGGAAAAGAAGAGCTGCCAGAAAAGGTAGAGAGGAAAGCAAAAAGCTAAAATGAAGAAAATAATTTCCCTTGCCCAGGACTAAATGACAAGTATCTATGGGGATTAGAGACAAAAATAGTCAGAAGAGAAGTTGGCATTGTTACCAGAAAACACTTTTGCTCTCAATACTTCTGATGTTGTAAAATGTGCAGTGGGAACACGGCCAAGAGGGTGTCTGTTCTGTAGATCGTCTTGGAGCTTCTGGAACTTTGGCCGTGGAAAGGTCTAGAGAAGTGACAGAAGATTCTCCATTGGTATCCCTGTCCACATTCTGATTTCCATCTCCCTGGCTGCCTCCTCAGCTGACTTTTGCAAGTGAATGCCTGCCTTGCCTTCCAGCACCCCTTTGATGGATTGCAAATCAGTGTTGCCCAGGTACCCCCAGAGAGGAAACAGCAGAAAGAGAGTAATAAAACCTTACAGCCCTCGTTCTCAAATTTGATTATGTAGCAAAATTACTGGAGGGTTTCTTGAACGGGTTGCTGGGCCCTACCCTCAGAGTTTCTGATTCAGGAGTATAGATGGGGGCTGAAAATGTACATTTCTAATTAAGTCTCCAAGTGGCACTGATGCTGCTGGTCCCGCGACCACACTTTGGAAACCTCTGCCCTATATACTATTATACCTTGTAGGGAATTGACACATTGTTTAACTGGCCAAGCAACAGAGGTCCAAGGAGGGGGAATGGATCACCCAAGGTCACTTAGCTGCTGGTGGTGGGCTCAAACCCAGGCTTCCTGAATTGAACACCAGTGCTTTCTCCACTATAAAGTGCTCTCCAAGCTGTTCTTCTTTAAAAATTCTCCAAAAGACTCCAGATGGCTGCCAACAGGGGTGGTCCTACCAAGTGAATGCCAAGTTGCTAAATCCAACCCTGATAGCGACAGCTTTGAGTATGAAGCCAGAGACAGTTTGCAAAAGCCTTTGTGTTCTTCGCAGCGTTGTCTCTCATCTTTCTAAATACTGTAGATAGAAAAGGAAGCATGTTGAGGAGGAGCAGACACAGCCAAGCAGGGCTCCGACACATTTCCAAGGAAGCACGCCTCGAGTGCCACACTGCCAAGCCCAGGCTGCTGGGGGAAGCCCCACTGGCTTTGGGCTCAAACTACAAGGCAGGCCCCCCTCCTCCCTACCCCAGACTCCGTGTGTGCCGAAATGGCTTCAGAGATATATTTAAAATGAAAAAAAGAACCACACATTCCTTCCACATTTGCTTTAATGTGGGGCTTCATCAGCCATCAAGCCTAATTGTAAGCTGTAGGATGCAAAACGAATTAAATCCGCCAAACAGCATTCTATTAACAAAGCCTGGGTAAAGGAAAACTAGGATGAGCATAGAGTTTGTCTTGGCTCCCTACTCTCCTGTTGGAGCCTCTCAGGACTCTCTTCTCTTCTCTGCCCTCCTTGATTTCTATTCCTGTAAGACCTTGTTTTTCATTTACCTTCAGCTAAACTCTGCTAAGGTAGGAAATGAAAGAAATTTAGGGATTTGTTTGCCCACAGGTCTTTTAACTTTATTTTTTATTTTATTTTTTAGAGACAGTCTCGTTTTGTTGCCCTCAGTAGAGTGATGTGGCGTCACAGCTCACAGCAACCTCCACCTCTTGGGCTTAGGTGATTCTCTTGCCTCAGCCTCCTGAGTAGCTGGAACTATAGGTACCCACCATAATGCCCAGCTATATTTTTTGCAGTTTGGCAGGGGCTGGGTTCGAACCTGCCACCCTTGGTATATGGGGCTGGCACCCTACTCGCTGAGTCACTGGGCACTGCCCAGGTCTTTTCACTTAATAGAAGACATTTGAACACTAAATATCTTTCCATGCTTAAAAAAAATGAAGCTCTAATAATGAGATTTTTGGGTGTGATGTTTTGGGGGGTCACTAAGAATCAGGACCTTCTCCGGATTTCTTCATATTGTACCTCATAGGTGGCCACAGTTGGTCTCCTGCTAAGGCTAAAGTTTATCTTGTGTATTAACAATACCAACTGAAGCTAATACTTTATGAGCTGTACCCTGTATTTGCAGTACTTCCATTCCCACAAAAACTCTGTGTCCACTAGATGGCATTCAGATAGAGCTAGTGGACAAAGTCTTATTTCCATAGCTTTATGATGCTAAGAAAAATGAACCAGAAAGTTTCTCCTTCTTGCCGGGGTTTTAACTATCTTCATATTGTCTCTGCCTCATGGAGTGAACTGTATGTTTATGACGGCTATGGAGTACAGAAATACGTGACATTTCACTTGGCATTTGATAGCTTTCAATGTGATGCATGTACCTTATCCTTTGTGAGCTCACTTTTTGAATTATCATTTCCATTTTACCTCTGAGGAAACAGAGGTTCAACTATGCCAGCAAGAAAGTAGCAGAGCTAGAATTTGAATGTAAACCTTTTGATTTTTCATTCAAAACAGACCAGATTTCATCCCAAAACAGTAAATCACGGATATAGGATAGAGGAGACAGAAGTTGGCTGACCGAGTGGGCTGAGAGCCTCTTAGAGGGCTAACTGAAGTTGGAGAGTGAGTCTGGTCGGCACATGAAAATACAGAGAAGAGGAGCATTATGGTGGCAGCCCTCCCTCTGGTCATATCAGCAGATGCCATCATCTGTGTGCCTTAAGTCCAGAATAGCGGGGTGGACAACAACAATGTAGTATAGTCTGTGACTTTCAGGAAGGCAGGAGATTAAGAAAGGGTGGGTTGGGATGGCAGAGAAGAAAGATGAAGCTTTAATTGCCCCAGAGGGTTTTGCTGGTTACCTCGAGATTCCACTCACGCATCCAACACAAGTCCTGCAAGGAGGCAGCTTCAAAGTCACATTTCATCTGGGAATGTGGAGTGACTGTGAACACATAGAGAGGCTTGTGCCGACCGACGGTCCCAGGAATCATCTGCACACTGTCTGCTCACTCACTGCTCAATGTATCACACGGTGGGGTATCTCAGTAACATGGTCTTGTCCTAGAGTAGTTGCCCTGTAATTCAGCTGTTCCCAGGGATGTTAGGAGAAGAGGTTACATTGAGCAGTAATATTCCCTGTATTTAGTTACTCCTGGGAAATTAATGTAGCTATAGCTTTGTCTATGGAAGGAAGAGAAGAAGGAAGGCTTTTCTGGCGTGTGGGTTAGCAGGCACAAAGGTACCAAAATGAGATTGAGTTTAATCTGTGGGGAAGAATAAAATCTCCTGCCTTGTCAAAATAGAGTATCCGAGAACAACAGAAAGTGAGGTTGGATGGGTGGGTAGCTTGTGGCTGGAGTTTAGGGCCTGGCACGCCACACTGCAGAGGGCTGCCTTGATGGTGGCATTTGGGTGTCACTGGAGGTTTTCAGTGTCATTCTAGTCTTCAGTGTGTGCAGGATGCTGGGAGTGGGAAGAGCCAGGGTGCTGGGAGAAAAGACATAAAGATGCTGGAGTAAATTTTGTATGAGGTAAAAAGGGCTGAACTTCTGTGGTGATGGAGAGGAGACACAGACGTGAAAGATACCGGGACCAGCCTCTTTCGCTTGCCAGTGAGAAAGTCAATTGTTTGTTGAACGCATGTCCCCACAGGCTTTCCTGCCAAGCTCTTCACTGCACATTCTTGCTGCCTGTTTTCTCAATGTGGCCTCCTGTCGTCTTAATAGAGCAGTGGAGCTCCGCTCATTAAAACTGTGCCTCCCATTACAAGTATCACTCATTTTAAGTAACTGATTTTATAGCGTTTCAAACCTGCCAAGTTGATAAATTAGGCACTGTACTGTTTTACACAATCTGGAGCCTCAGATTTAGGGAATTTTGAAAATTGGCAAATCCTGTGGCAAATGGCAGCACCTGCTGGCAAATATGATATTACAGGCTGACGCTAGTAGACGGAGTAATGGCCCAGAAAATGATGAGCAAAGAGAACAAAGCTGCAGGAGCTGGAAGGCTTGAGGAGGGGAAGCCATGGCTTGGGAGAAATCCACGTATTCTGGAGAAAGAAGAGGCTCGGCGCCTGTGGCTCAATCGGCTAAGGTGCCAGCCACATACACCTAAGATGGCGGGTTCGAATCCCCAGCCCGGGCCCATCAAACAACAATGATGACTGCAACCAAAAAATGGCCGGGCGTTGTGGCGGGCGCCTGTGGTCCCAGCTACTTGGGAGGCGGAGGCAGGAGACTCGCTTGAGCCCAGGAGTTGGAGGTTGCTATGAGCTGTGATGCCATGGC
>CAUYQV010166584.1:0-18520 GCA_963574575.1 Galagoides demidoff
CCGCCAAACAACAATGATGGCTGCAACCAAAAAATGGCCGGGCGTTGTGGCAGGCGCCTGTGGTCCCAGCTACTTGGGAGGCGGAGGCAGGAGACTCGCTTGAGCCCAGGAGTTGGAGGTTGCTGTGAGCTGTGATGCCATAGCACTCTGCCAGGGGGAAAGCTTGAGGCTCTGTCTCAAAAAAAAAAAAAGAAAAGAAAACCGAACACCCCATGTTCTCATTAATAAGTTGGAGCTAAACAATGGGTGCACGCAAACATGAAGTGGTGTTAAAGGCATTGCAAACTAACAAGGAAGGAGCGTAGAAGGACGGTAAAGGACATATGTTTACCTATTGGATACAATGAATGCCATTCTGGTGATGGGCGCACTAAAAGCCCTGATTTTAAGATTATACAGTTCACCCATGCAACACAAACACTTGTACCCCTTAGTATTTTAAAATAAAATTGTTAAATAAAAAAGATGCACTTAACAACTCTTCAGACAAAGATGAATGCAATCTTTTAAAAATGAATAAGTCAAATGCATTTTTAATGTTATGTTTATCAGTGTATAAAAATAAAAAGCATAGGTCGGTGCCTGCGGCTCAAGGGAGTAGGGTGCCAGCCCCATATGCCAGTTCAAACCCAGCCCCGGCCAAAAAGTGCAAAAAAAAAAATTAAAAACTAAAAAGCATATATGCTTATGGTGTAAGAACATGTCTTGTCTTATTCATCTTTTTCGCCTCCATGCCTTATATAATGCCTGACACAGCACACATGACTGGTCATCGAAGAAATAAATGAATACCCACTCTTTAATGGCAAATCCTTCCTTCTTCCTAGTTCTCCCATTACTTACATATAACGGGTAAATGCTTCAGTTAACATCAACAACAGAGGTACAGTCCATACTGTCTGGGATGGGCACACTCATAACTTTGATAAAAGCAATTCATGCAACTAAAACATTTGTACCTTTCAATATTCAGAAATTGTTTTTAAAAAGGGCAAAACAGCAAGGACCATGAAGAAAATAGTTAAGTATAATGATGTTGTCATATGCTTTTCTATATTTATAAGTTTATTAATTGTGTTGAGACAAAGTCTCACTTGGTTACCTTGGCTTCATCAGAGTTCACTGTAACCTCAAGTGGTCCTTCTGCTTCAGGCTCCCAAGTAGCTGGTATGAAAGGCATGTGCCACAATACCCAGTTAATCTTTTCCTATTTTTTGTATAGATGGGATCTCATTCTTGCTCAAGATGTTCTCAAACTCCTATTCTCAATGGATCCTCGTGCTTTCACCTATTGATTTTAAATTAGATCTTCATTTTAAAAGTTCATGTCTTAACTTACATTTGTATTTCTATTTCATTATTTATGTCATGCCTTGTTAGAGAGATAGAATTTAAAGCAATTACTTCATCATGATGCAATAAATTAACACAAAATAATTGTGCATGAAAATGGGACAGAATGAAAGACAAATCAACATGAAGGTAGCAGTGAGGTTTGAATAAAAGATGCATAAAATAGGTTATTTACCTTTTCAGAAGTGTGCCGGAAATTTAATGCTAAATATTGTAACAGAAATGCTAGAATAAGAAGAAGACACACTTAGTTGAGTCCTCCAAATAAAACATACCTGTTACTTAGAAGGCCCCATAAGTTATGCCTGGCTGGACATGAGGACTTTTCTCCCATGGTGCTACATAAAGAAGGGAATTTCACGCATTTGACCTTTAACTCTCTTATCAGAAAATAGCATTTTGTCATTACAAGTTATTACAGATTTCAGAATCACAAAAAACTGGATTTGAGTCTTGGCTCCACTAGGTACCAACTGTATGACCTTGGAGAACTTCTTGAATTGTTTTCATTTTTGTTAACTGGGGATAATAAAAGTTGCCTTATTCTATTTTTTGAGAATTGGAAGAGATATGAAATATGCAATACTTGGCAGGGTGGGGGTGAGAGGAGATGCGTCTTGTTGGTTCTCTTTTCCTAATAAATGATTATCTTTCACAATAGACTTCGGAGCACGTTTTCCTGATGAGTGGCATGTTGCCCTTTCATACTCCAGATTGAAATGATGTTTGTTTTTAGCCGCTCACAAGCTATTGAGTTGTAACTCAACATTTTCATAGTTACATATATGTGTCAGTTTATGTTTAGTGGTGTCTCATGTATATGCATTTATCTCATACATATTCTATTAAAACAAAGTTTTAGAAAAGATGGAAAAATAGTGATATCCAAAATTGAAGCAGAGGCATTCACCATTCTACTCAATGAGCACATCTCTTAGATTTGGAAGATTGGACAAGACTGTTGAAACTTAGATGTCTGTCTTGACTTCTAACTGTCCCCTGTGTGTATTTAAAGACAGATAAAATATTTATCAACAATCATGGCTGCCAAACAAAAGCTAATTGCTTTATCTAGTGCTATTGTAAGAAAACAGAAATTCACTCTAACTTTGGGGGAAAAACTATGTTGGACTTATGGAGAGAGAGTGGATTCCTAATAGACTGTGAACCATAAATTTTATTCTTTGTGATCACATTTAAAATGTAGAGTATATGGAAGATAGGACTTTATATTTTATTGTGCCAGATGGAAAATAAATTTCCAACAAAAAGATGTTGAAAGAAAGAGCAAAAGGAGAGAGGAAGAAAGAGAAAGATTGAGGGGGGGGCGGAAATCAAGTTGTAAAAGGCTTGTTGGATACCCATAAAATCAAACATTCACAATTATATTCTTTCACTCTCCCTTCGTGGTATCTGAGTCCTTCAGCTTGTATCTTCTCTTCCTAGTTGGGAGATTAGATTCTCCAGGGAATTTCCCTCACTTACTTTATCTCTTTTCTTTTTACCAAGAATCAAGATAACTTACTACATGTGCCTTTGTCCAAATTGTTGGACCCTCTCAGCCTCGGAGGGATACAGATAAAAGCACACTAGATTGGGGTCAGAAAGTCTCACATCTAGCTCTATTTCCCCTAATAATTTTGTAACTCCTGGCAATATGTATTCTCTCTTGGCCTCAATCTTTTCATATCTCTGGAGAGAAAGCAGGACTAGATGATTTCCGTAAATCATGTTGAAGTATAGTTTGGGTAAATGCATCTTCTTATTGGGGGTCATTTCCTGATCATGAAGACATAAAAATGGTCTCTGCTGTCACTCAGGGACCTCACCTCTCTTACACAATTGTATCCTACTTCTCTGACACAATGGAAGACTTCTTCTTTCCAAAAGAGTTTATAATCCCAAACTGGGACTAACTTAGTTTTTAGCCCATGTCCAGTAAAAGAGGATTCTATGTGTTTATGCTTTATATTTACATCTGAAAGAAGATAGTAATGATGTACAAAAAACCTTCTTCATATCTTATATTTGCTTAAATATTGAACAAATTAGAATCATATTTTATGAGGGTATCTTAGGTTGATTTTTTTCCAGAAGGATTGAAGGCTAACATGATACATTACATTTTTTAGAAGGAAAAATTTTGTCTCTGAAGATTGGCGAAGTCCTCATGGCTATATGACAGAAGCCATCTGCTGCCTACACATTTACAGCCCCAATCCTCTTTCCCACTAATAGAAATTTTGATATGTTTAGCTAATATGCCAAGAATAGTCCTGCAGGAGGGCAGGTCCTACCCCAGTTCTGATCTGAATCACAGTGATGCCATTCCACAGTGGTTGGATGCCACTCTCCAACCCCTGGACCCCTTCAGTGACTTATCTCTAGAGCATTATGTGACCTACTTCTGACCAAAAAGACATAAAGAATGTCTGGTGGATGAAGGCTTTGGAGAAATTCGGCTCTTTTTATTTTAAAAATGAAAAGACAAAAATAATTTTGCCACAAGGACAGCACTACAATGTTTATTGCAGCTCAATTTACAATTCTAAGACATAGAAGCAACCCAAGTGCCCATCAACCCATGATTAGATTAAAAATTGTGGTATACGCATACCATGGAGTACGATTCAGCCTTAAAAAACATGGAGACTTCAGACCTTTCGTGTTTATTTGGATGGAGTTGAAACTTAGCAAAGTATCACAATAATGGAAAACAAGTACCTAATATACTCAGTACTAATATGAAACCAATATATAAACTTGGAAGAAAAGCACAAGTATATTGTAGTGAGGGGGAGGGAAGAGGAGGGAAAAGGGGAGGAGGGAGGTGATTGGCTAGTTCTCATCTAATGCGCGTAAAGTGAGGGTGTTCAACACACCCCCTGGGTGAAGGACTCAACTGCAACTTGAACTTTACCTCAGAAACAAAAACACTGTAATCTAAAAATGGTACCCTCATATTAATCTGAAATAAGATTAATAAATTAATTAAATAAATAAAACAACAGACTCAGTTGATATGCCTCTTTTATCATGTCTGAAGAGTAGTTACTGAACCTCAAGGAGCTGTAACCATCTTCTACGAGGCAGTAAAGATAGAAACAAAGGCAAATACCCCAAAGATGGTTCTTGCTGATATCTGTGATCTGACTCCACAGCCTCAGGTCACCTCCTTTGTGAATTTTTTACATGTGAGACAAATGAATATTTGTCTGAGCCCCTCTAGTTTTGCTTCATGTTACTTGTAGCTGAATGCACTCCTATGTGGTTCATTATGCAACATGAGACAGAAATACTTACCTGTGATAATAGGGCTAGACTTCCGAGAATCTCCAGATCTGTAAATGGTTGTATTAAGCCACCACAAATTCAGTGTTTAAAACCATGACACAATTAATTGTAACCACAAGAAGAAAGCAAGAATGTGGAATTTTAGCAAGCTGGTGTAGAAAGAACAATGAATCTTACTGACCTAAGTGCAAGAATTTTAACCGGGCTCTAAGTGTATCTCTGACTTCAGTTATCACACAAAGCAAAAGTTAGATCATTTTAATGATATTTGATGATGTTAACAATGATAATTATATTAACTATTTGCTAAATGCTAAGTACCACTTTAAACTCTTTACAACCATTGTCTCAACATAAATCCTCGCAAATCTATAAAATAAATACTACTGTCCCCATCTTGCTGACAAAGAAAGTGAGATTGCAATGGGGAAGTGACCTCCCCAAATTAACACAGTAAGTGATGACACTCAAACTTGGACAATCTCCTCCTATTCTATGTTATTAACCACTATCCTAATGTAAAAGCTTATGGCTCTGTTTTGTTTCTAATTTTGAAGCAGTCTCAAACTCGTAAAGAATTGCAAGCGTAATACAACTCCGTTCCCCAAAGCATTTGAGAACAAGTTGCTAACACCAACCCCTGATCATACCTGACTATTTCAGCATGTGTAGTAGTGTAAATAGGAAACCAAACCATGACTTTTTACTGATAACTCTAATTCTAATCCAGTAAGGCCAAACTCCATCTGGTTTTATTCTCCTTTTCCATACTTGGAATTTCCTTCTCCAAAGGTGAGAGATATAGTTCTCATTACCTTTATATATAATACTTATTTTATCATTTAAAGAAATATTTAACTGGTCTCCCATCACTGCTGTCACTCTCTTCCCCCACAAATACACTCTTCCGTGATTCCCCGTACCAGGCCAGTTCCCCTTATGGAATCTCTGCTCACCTGCCTGGCATCTAACACCCCTCATCAGGGAAGTTTTCTCACCTTGACCTACTCACCTTGGGGTTGGTAGGGTTGCTCTTCTGCAAGGACACCACTTAGCCTGCCCTTCCACTTCAGGTCAGCCTGCACATGACCTCTTACATAGACACCCATCAGCTGTCTCCATTAACCCATGACAGAACACCTTCTTTAGCCCACTCAAGCTCTGGAATACCTGTGTTGAGTTGACCCACCATGTGGATGCCTTCTTTACCCCACTTGTGCACTGACCACTCTCATCAAGCTGGGCACTCCATGTTTAAGCACTCCCTCCAGACACCTCCCTAAATTACTCATACTCTGGTACCCTGTTCTTGTTTACTGTCTAGTATGAGCCCCTCATCATCCTTCTAGGGCTGTGGCACCTTGTATTAGGTGGTCTCTGTATGGGGAAACCTCACTCTCCCATCTGGGCTATGAAACTTGAGGCCATTGCAGCTCCTCCAACTCTTGCATAGATGTCTATGGTGATCAGCCCCACTTAATGACTTTGGGACTAAAATGTTAAGGAAGGGAGGGAAGGGGGAAATAAAAAAGGAGAACTTACTTCTTCATTAAAGATAAAAATCTTACCATAATTCAATGTGTAATACATGTATTGAGATAAGCCTAATAAAAAGATGATCCTTGCTATTCCAGTACTGATCTGGGATGTGAAGGGATTTTAGAGCACACTAGGGAATATGCAGTCTCTTCCTTTGCAGTGATGGCAACATCTTTGGGCAATGGCTTCTCAGCATATTTTTAGCACTTTTGATTTTTGTTTTAACAGAAAATAATGAGAGGGAACTGCCTGATAAAGCCATTCCTTCTGGCTATCCCATGAAGTTGTCATTGTACATAGTTCTGTAACTTTTACTTTTCCATTGCCACAGACAGACACTTGATGGTCAGAGTCTCTGTCCAATTTTCAGTGTTGTACCCTATTGAGTCATCACTTGTAGCTCTTTCTAGTTCACATTTCCATAAGCAGCTATTGCAGACCAAACCACAATCACTGGTCCAGAATGACTGACTCAAAGGAACGTCCAGCATTTGCTATATCCTGTGCCGATTTGAATTTAGGGAGACCTGTTGAGGTGGACAAATGTCATGATAAATTGGACCCAGCTACAACTCCGGGGCAGAATAAAGACTACAGCTCCAGAGAATTAATACAAAATAAAAGCAATAAGCAAAAGCAAACACATACACCCAGGCATAGAGACACACACACTCCAACTTCAAATAAAGGGCATCCTGGGCTCTACACAGAAACCTATATATTCCAAACCAAACAGACAAAGCTTAAAGAAATCTAGGAAGTCGTCTTTAAACCCATGTTTTCAATCTTTTAAAAAATGTTTTTTTTCATAAATTTAAGGACCCTAATTAGTCCCCAGTGATATTTCATATTTCAAAATTTATGAGCATTTTTATTTTCCAAAATATAAAATAAAATTACATATGGGATTAATTTTTTTAATACATAAGGCTCAGCAATTTGGAGACTTCTACCCCATTTTACATGCTCTGAAACCCCTAGAAGTTTCTTCATATGCAGAAAATCAATGCTCTGATTATCAAATGGAAATTAGTCTCAAATTATTTCCATTATTCAGCAATCATATCTATTTGTTATTGAAAGTTAGTAAGTAGGATCATTTTAAAAACAAGTTAAGAATCTGAGAGGCAAACTATTTAAACACAAATGATTTTGCAAAGATGAGCAATATATACATAATATAAATTTCTGATGCTGTCTCAGATCAGCAAATGTAAAAATTGCAGGACTCTTCGTTATAACCAGTTTGCTGCGAGATTGCCTAAGTCTCACTCAATTTCTTATCCCCAACACAGGAATTTGGATTTTTTGTTTGTTTGTTTTTTAAAAAATAATTTTCAATTTTTTCCTATTCTCACTCCTCACTATAGATATTCTGAACCTCATTGCTTCCTTCAATTCTTCATCATGATCTGGAGTACAAAGACCAGAGAGCCTGGGGTTCTGATGTCCAAAGGCAGAAGATGTACGGGGAAACCTCACTCTCCCATCTGGGCTATGAAACTTGAGGCCATTGCAGCTCCTACATGATCACCTACTTCATCATGAAAACAGAGGCTGTCAGGTGTCAACACTGTGGTAGACAGAACAATGCTCCCGAAAGATGACTGTAACCTAATCCTAGAATTTGTTATTATATTACCTTAAGTGGCAGCAAAAACAACTTTGCAGATTAACGGTGTGTACCTTGAGGTGGAGAGATTATCCTGGATTAGGTTTAGACAAATCTCTTGAGTCCTTAAGAGAGTCTTTCCTAGCCGCAAGGAGAGAGATGTAGCAATAGAAGGTTCTGTAGAGATCTGAGGCATGAGAAGGACTTGCCCTGCTATTTCTAGCTTTGAAGGTGGAGGAAGGGGGCCACCAGCTTAACAATGAGCACATTCGAGGCCAACATGGCCCTGGAGGCCCCATGTGGGCCTCCAGATTCCCAAGTATGGCCCCTTGATTGAATCTGCACTTTAAAGAACTACCCTTTATTAAGAATATTTGTTATGTAAAATTTAGATTTAGTCAAAAGGCAGAACTCAAGGATCCAGAAGGCCACATGGGTCCCCAAGACCACAAGTTCCTCACCCATGCTTTGCATTCAGCTGACAACCAGTCAAAAAATCAAAAACAAAACAGCAATGACAACAGAAAACTTAAAAAACAGGTACTTCAGTTCTAGAAGTGCAAGACACTAAATTTAATGCAAGATGCTAAATTTAGTACTCTGTCTGAGCAAGGAAAGAGATTCTCTCCTAGAGCCTCCAAAGGGGACACAGTTTTGCCAACACCTTGATTTTCAACTTGGGAAACCAGAGCAGAGGAACCAAATCAGCCCATTGAACTTCTGACCTACGGAATTGTGAGATAATAAATTTGTGTTGCCTGAACCACTAAATTTGCTATGGTAGCGGTGGGAAACAAATGCTTAACTCTATTGCCTATACTTTTGCTTTCATGCTTGATTATTTCCAGACAATATTTAGAGTAAGAAATACTGATTGTTTGACATCTACTGTTTTTTTAGTTAATTATCAAACACAAATTATTTTTGTAATTTCTAATGACTCTTTTCAGTTCTGATGTTCTGGTTGAACAATTTATTGGAGTTCAGTGGGGCTTTCCTAATTTTCTTCTCCTCTTGAGGACCTTTGTGATAAGAAACATTGCAATGTGTCAGAGGACAATATTTTGAGCGCTCCAGGATTTCCAGCTCTCTTCCCTCTAAATCTGTATAATTGCAACTAGTTTGTTGATGTGGGCTCCTTAGGGCTCAAGCAAAAGGCAACTGAATGTTTCTCAGCATTTCCCATTCAACTTATATTTTTTCTTCCTCACTCCTGGGTAAATTCTATTTTAAAATTTTATTATTTTTTTGAGTTTTTAAAAAATTTTTTCAAATTAATATGAGGGTACAATTTTTAGGCTACATTGTTCTCACTTCCAGGGTAAAGTTCCATTTGTACAAGAGCCCCTCACCCAGGGGCATGTTATACACCCTCACAATATGCACATCCTGTGGGTAAATTATTTAAACACTACCATAGCTTTTGAAAGACATTACCAGGTGTGAAAACATAATTGCCATTTTTCTAAATGTTATCACCTATTGGTGCCTTCTGGGTGTGTCCGATAACCAAGTGCATCTTCCCTAGGATGTTTCTCTGGAACCCTTGGAAATCCGCTTTCTCGGGAGACCGTTGTGGCTCTATAGCATGAGTGATATTTCCTTTATATGATTGCTCTCAAGTCCCCAACTTCTGGTAATTCCTCCTCTTTTGCGAGGATTAGCCCTTCAGGTGGTCTCCTTGCAGAAAACTCATCGAGAGGGCTATGGCAGCCTACATACTGTAGGGTGCCCCTAGTCCATACAAAAGCCAGACTTCTGCTTCATGATACATCAAGATTCACCTTGTTTCTGCTCAATTTTTCTCTCTGTGGTTTTCTGCATCTCAAAGAGGTCAAGATAAGCAGACCTCAAGGGAGCCATTCAAAGTGAGTGTCTTGTGAAGAATGGCTCCCTTGAGGTCTGCTTATCTTGACCCTCTAAGGCATGGAATTCAAATAGTCTAAAAATTCTCACTCTCTGTTGTGGGCTGAATGTTTGTGTCACTCAAAAATTAATGTTGAAGCCCTGATCCTCCGTATGATTGTATTTGGAGATGGGGCATTTGGGAGATGTAGATGAGGTCATGCAAGTGGGACCTCCATTGAGGGGGTGAATGCCCTTATTAAAAGTGGAAGAGCTCTTGCCTCCCTCTCTTCTCTCTCTTTTTCTTTCTCTCTCAGAGAATAACTAGAGCACTGGCAAAGCATTATTTCTGGGTATATCTGTGAGGGTGTGTCCAGAGGATACTGGTGTGCAAGGCTGTGGACTGAGTGGGAAGGAGGTCCACCCTCAAGATGGGTAGGCATCATCCAATCAGCTAGGGGCCTAATAGAACAAAAGATACAGAGGAAAGGAGGCTTTCTCTGTTTCTTTCCAGAGCTGGGACATTCTTCTGCCTTTGGACATCAGAACCCCAGGCTCTCTGGTCTTTGTACTCCAGAACTGAGTTATACCATTGGACTAGCCTCCTCCTCCTTCCTCTCCAGGTTCTTAGGTGTTCAGCCTTGGACTAAATTATACATTCTTCCCACTGTCTCCTTTGGGACTGAGCCTTTCAGACTTGGACTGAGACTTGCTACCGGCATCCCTGGGTTTCTAGCTTGCAGAAGACTTACTGTAAAACTTCTCAGTTTCCATAATCACATGAGCAAATTCCTCTAATAAATCCCCTTTTATCTACTGATTGTGTCATTTCTTTCTGTAGAACCCTGACTAATAATGCTCCAGACAGGAAGAGCCATAACTAGATATCCTGCTACATTTCTCCAAGTGTTCTGCTTGCATCTTACAAAATGAAATTTAAGAGTTCGTATGACATCAGTGTAACTTCCAGCACCCTAGGGGTGAATGTTTAGAGTGGCCATCCAGTGCCTAATCTTGCCATTTAGCTTTATTTAAAGGAAATGACACACAAGACTATCTCCTGAGTAAGGCTTCCAGAGAAAGCTCTGCTGCCTGAGGCTGACTATTCACATCAACTTTTATGTTACTATGAACTCTTTTAAAATCCAGTGGATTACAGAAATGCTTAATAAAATCACTCTTCCAAATGCATGGAATTTGCTACTGTTCACATAACAATTTTTCATTTTAAGTATATATGTCATCCAGATTAAGGAGGCTTAAATTTTCAATAGTCTTTACCAGATTCATGATTTATGAAATCGGTGAACTGCCAACAAAAATAGACAATTCACGTCTAACACACATGTGGAACCTCATCCTACTGAAAGATCAAAAGGGATTCATTAATTGAAAGGCTCAAGATGAAAATTGATTACAAAAATATTACATGTCATCGCAAAACATGCAACATGAGGTCCTAGACGTGAAAGATTACTAAAAAATTGCTTATACCAATTATTCTTCATTAGAAGCTTAAAAAACACTAAGTTGGCAGGCACAAAATAAGAATTAGGTGAGGTTGGCTACCACCCAGAAATATCTAGCTCTAAGGCTATGTCTTGATGCAAAGTTTTATGTTAATAATAGTAATTGGTAAAGCAAAATTCTGTATTAGCTATAGCTTTCTCATTAGACTTCTGCTATAAAATTGGAGAGTTTTCTTTCAGGTAAGAGAAATCTGTTATGCTTATTAACAACACCTCTTAAAATACACAGTTTGAGCCAGGGAAAGAAATTGCTATTTCCAAGGATATGACTAGAAGCAAAATATATAATCTAAAATAAAATGAACATACTCAAAATTGAATGCTATTGGGTGACATAGAAGTAACCACGCCACATACTTTGATGGTAGCAAATTCAAAGACTTCTTAATTTATCTGAATTTCAAATCTCCCTTTTTGCCTTTTTTTCAAATACCTTACAGTATACCATCCAACTTGTTTTTTTTTTTCTTTTCTACATTTTTAGCATTTTAAACTACCAGCATCTCAAAAGTCAACTGGCTGTCTCATGTTCAATTTCCCCAAAAGTCTTGCCACGAATCAGTTATGTTTATCTGATGAATATTTTCATGCTAAAAATATTAATGATTTGGAGTTTTATGTCATATTACCCAAAATGACACTTTTGTGGGTTTTTTTCCAGTTCCTTAAGTATTTTCTTTAAAGATTATGTCTAAATAATGAAAATTTCACCACTCACCATGCAAGCTGGGAAAAAAATGATGTTCTAGAGAAATGGTCCTTGGGGTAGGATGTAGAGCAGGAGTGTCCAACCTGCACCCTAGGGGACACTGCTGATTTTGTGAAGATATATTTTTGCTTACCTGTTGTGTTGGATATCAGGAAGAGCTCCAGGGACTTTTTTTTTTCTTTTCTGGCTAATCAGCCTCCTTTCCTTAGTATTTGTGTATTTACTGTGTGCCCCAAGACTACTATTATTCTTCCAATGTGATGTAGGAAAAATAAAATCAAGGTCTCCCCAGGGGTATATTTATTCCCAACTCTCCTTGTGAGATTTTGGGTGATCAATAGTTACAGTGGGAAGGGTTGAGAATGTAGACCCTGGAGTCAGAACACTTAAGTTCAAGCTCCAGTGCTCACTTGATATGTGAAAGCAGAAGCTATTTGTCTCACAGAATAACAAAGCCCCTACTGCATAGAGTTCCTGCGAATACATAATAAAGTGACTCAAGTAGTCACCTACCACATCCTAAGGACTATCTGTAATCATCATTAAAAGAACAAGAATGACTATTATTCTTGTAATCAAATGAGACAATACCACGTGAAGGCCTTAGAACAGAGGCTCATGTGTGGTAAGCACATAGGTAGTAATGAACTACTGAGCTCCTCCTTTGTACGTTCACACATATATTTGTACACAAAGACCTTGTTCCAATGTAAGGATGTTTAATGAGCAGCTAGATTTCCTAAGAGTTGCCATGACTTTTTAATTTTTTTTTTTACTATTCTAATCTATTCTATTTATTTCTTTACTCAAAAAATTTGCAGAAGACTCGGCCTATGGCAGGCATGATGCTAACTCCTGGGGATACAGGGCTATTCTACAACAACAGGACATGGGCTGCGGAGAAAGGGGAAGAATCAGAGAAAGACAAAAATATAAACAAGTGAAAGGTAATGAGGTGATAAAAGATCTGGAATAAACATCTCTGAATGAAGCTGCCCAGAAGAAGAAGAACTTGAAAGCTCAGACGGTCCCACAAATTCTGTTGACGACATTAACACTTGTAGATTATAGAAAGATAGTAAGGCCCTGGGCATATCTAGGAGAAAGATGGGGAAGTAAATGGCTGAGAGTACAAATACCAGAAGAAGAGGAGAATGATTGAAGAGGACATTTGTTTCAGGAGTTTAGGGGAAAAAACATCGAGAAGGAACATTTGGGACAAAAGAAAACAAAACAAACAAACAAAAAAGCACCTCTGGAGAAGTATTGAGATGAGGCTGGAAGAAATGGAAAAGGAGGACGCACAGAAGTCTCAGCTAACTGCTAAGTGAGTCTGTGCTACAGAATTGAAATTATCATTACAGTAGAGCAGTGGCTCTCAACCTTCCTAATGCTGCCACCCTTTAACACAGTTCCTCATGTTGTGGTGACCCCCAACTATAAAATTATTTTTGTTGCTACTTGATAATTATAATTTTGCTACTGTTATGAATAGTAATGTAAAATCTGATATGCAGGATGGTCTTAGGCGACCCCTGTGAAAAGGTCATTCGACGCCCAAAGGGGTCAGGACCCACAGCTTGAGAACCGCTGCAGTAGAGGAAAGGAATCTAATATGGCCTTTTGGGGACCCTTAGTTTAGAGAAAAAAGCAAGGGCTTGAAAGCAGGGGCTCTCAGGTCTAATTTGAGCTTAGCTGAGTGGCTCTTGATGAGTCATTTTTGCTAAGTCTTATTTTCGCCTATGTAAAATTCAGGGGGGAAATCTATGACTTCTAAACCCCTTGCCAACTGCAGAATTCTACAACTGATGGTTAGATCAGTGCCACAAAACAGCAATATTTTAGTTGATCAGTGTAAATTTGCAAGAAATACATGAGGACCCCAAATAAATGTACGCAGCAGCTAATTTAAAGCTCCAAGATGAAATGCTTATGGCTCTTCGGTGAGTTCATAAAAATCATTCCTCCAGCTGTTTGTGAGTGAGGTCAGCAATCCTTTACAATCCATTCATCTTGACAGAATGCTGCCCGGTGCTGTGCTGATGATAGGTGAGCTGGAAAAGTGGTTCAGAAATGGCAGGATATCATTTTTGTAGACCGGCTGGCACGCATGGGAGTTGCATCCCACTCCTGCCAGGCATTTGACCCTATAATGCCTGCATTATCTCACCTCCCTATGGGCCAGAGTTCCCACAACCACCTCTTTGTTTGCAAGTGAGGAAAAATACCCAGATTTATGAAGTGTGTCACCCCCAATTAATACGGTTAATTAGTGTCAGATTAATAGCTTTAAATAATCACAAGCAGATGTAGTGCTTTGTATATGTGAGGTAGGAGAAAATAAAGATCTAAGATAATAGTGACTTACAGGTTTATTTCTCACTGATATAAGATAAATCCTGAGGTAAGCTTCCCAGAGAAGTATGGAAGTTTCACAGTTTTAGAAACCCGGGCTCCTCGTATTTTCTTGTTCTGCTAAATGTGACTTGCATCTTAAAACTTGCTTCGTAAGGGGGATGTTATCATTCAGCCATTTAAATCATCAGTTTTCAGCTGGAATGTCTGGATATATTATTCTGTGATTGGTACACAGCACAGCATTAAAACTGGTGCATGACCAGTAGTCCATGCTGCAGCCTGACCTTGGGGACCTGGGAATTCCGTGGTGTGGAGTGCAAGAAATTGTGTGCAAGATGAAGGGACAGGGTTAACGGAAGGGGCTCTCCAGACAGAGAAAGCCTCATCTCATATTGATTCTTGAGCAGCAAAAGGAACTTGCAGTGATGAATCCTACTGCACCAGCCCCAGCTTCTCCCAGACCAGGTCTTGCCTATTCACAGCTGGTCACATTCCAGCTGTACAACATGGACCTTCCATTTCAAGAGGCTCCAGACTCCCACCCAACTGGACACAAAATGCTCATTCTGCAAACCTACTCAACTGCCCTTGTCAGAAAATCTTTCTAATATTCTCCAACTTCACTATCTATCAATTACCACCTCCTCCAGACAGCCTCTCCTAACTTGCACATTTTAAGACCCCCTCCTTGAAGTAAGGCACTGTGAACTCTTTCTTGGGTGTATCTACAAATAATGGAGATTCATCAATGAATGTAATTAAAAAGTAAACTAACAGGATATATGCTTAAGAAATAAACAACTCTGAAAGAAATGTACAGGGATAGATAAAAGTTAAAAACAGAACTCAACATGAATTTTTGTGTTTATAGTCTGTAAATCAGAATCAAAATAAAGTTCACACATAATTAAAAAAGAAAAAAAAGACTTGCTCATAGCCCAAGAAGGCTGCTGGAGCTCCAGACATTTATTACATTTGCTTACAGAAAGAAAAAAAGGAAGCTTACAGAATGAAAAAAAGTGAGAATACCTTGTCTTTTAAGGATGCCTACTAGCAAAGAAATATAATTCCCACCTATGTGTCGCAGTCAAAATTTATCATAATCACTGTAGCTAACTCCAAAGTAAACTGGAAAATCTAATCTTGTAGCTGAGTAGTGGTGAGAATGACTAAAAACTGGTATTCAGGGCAGCACCTATAGCTCAAGGAGTAGGGCACCAGCCCCATATACCAGGGGTGGCGGGTTCAAGCCCGGCCCCAGCTAAAACTGTAAAAGTTGGTATTCTTATAAGTAAGCAATGAGTAGAGAATGAATACTGAAAAATAACTAGCATTCTGCTAGTCTTTCCTTTGGGTAGGTCCATGTGGATCAGCTGGGGACTCTGCTCTATCCCATCTTCATGAAGGAATATAGGCTGACAAAGCCTCTTCTGTCCAGAGTGTAGATGGATTCTGGAGCCGGGGAAGGCAATACACATCACCTCTGCTCGTTCCCATTGGCCAGTGGGGGGTCACATGGCCACATCTGATTTCAAGAGGGCAGGGAAATGCTATATCATCTTCTCTACACATTGGTAGAGAAGACCCAGAATATTTGAGAACAGGACTACTGACTATCAGACAGTACCTCAGACAATCAATTAACTAAAATTTTGAATCAACTTCTTAAAGGAACATATAAATGGCTACCTAGGAAATAACCACAAGAAAGTCATGGGGAACTCTTCTTAAGGCAAACTTCAGCGTTCCTTAGAATCACAGTCTAAATTCTAGTTTTAAGAATACAAATTTCTTGATACCAGCCCATGTAAGTCTGGTTCTGTAGGTTTGATACATAGTCTGGGACTATTCACCACAGGACCACGTTTTAAGTAAAACAGTATAACCAGTATTAGAATAGCAAAAATAAGGTAAATGAACTAAAAAATGCAATCAAATTAAAAATTAATGCAGGGCATTTTTTTAAATGATGAAAATTGAGTTGCTTTCAAGATTGGGAGATGAAAAATTAATGTTTTCAATTATCCAAATTGAATTCAATTCACACAGCAAAAGTAATTTTGGCTCACTCTGTGATTGAAGAGATTGTTAAAAACGGTGACCCTTTCTTGCTGATCAAATTACTAAGTCTAAAAAGTAGAAAAAAGTTTTAAATATTAGCTTTGCTATCAGCAGACCCAGCTTTGAATCACCTACCGGTTATTTGGGCAAATTGTGTGAATTTGTGCAAAATTATCCCTTATCTAAGGCTTAGTTTTCTCAAAACAGGAATAATATTGCCTCCGTTACAGTTTTGTTGTAAGGATAAAATGATACCTATGAAATAGTACACCTACATAAGAGGAAGAATTAATCAGAAATATCAGAAATTGAAAAGCGTCTTTCAATGGTCCTTGTCAACCAACCTACTGTGTAATCTAAAGATTCTCTGAGTGACAGTGTAAGATATATTTAATGTTCTCTCATGCAATTCTAGTTGTTTAAATAAATGTCTGTGGTGGGTGGCACCTGTGGCTCAAGAAGTAGGGTGCCAGCCCCGTATGCTAGGGGTGGCAGGTTTAATGCTGGCCCTGGCCAAAAAACTGCAAAAAATAAATGTCTTTGGTGCACGTAAAAGTTTTGTATTAGTTTAGAATGATGATTACTTCTATAGGTCTAAAAGAAAGAAGATACTCAACACAGAATATCATTAGACTGCAAACAGTTATTTGTTCCATAAACCTCTTCCCTATATGATCATTCTTCTCATCTAAGTACTTGAGAAATCCTGGCTAAGCATGAATGTATATCAGACTGCTAAGCAAATCTACTCTTTTGGGGGGAAAGGAAATAAAATCTCTGAGTACTTTTTCAAGGCGTAAAACTGAGTCAGGAGTCAGCACAAATGAATAAAAGCAGTTCCTGTCTAGGCAAGTGATAAATGGAGTCAAAAACCCGTGTAATCAGAACGAAGACAGAAAGACTGCCGTGGCATGTGTGTCCACAGCGTCTCCACCCTGGTGTCAAATCTACATCAAGTGGCAACAGAAAACCATTAGGGCCTTGAAGCTCAGCCAGTTCTACTGCATCAAAGCTTAATGGCTGTCCCCCACTGTGCTCAGCTGGCCGTCAGCTGCTGTGCACCAAGTTAAAATGGGCTGTCCATGAGGCAGGCAGATGAGATTCTATGAGAAGTCACTGAAGGAGAAAGTTAAATAGTGCCACGCAGATTGTTGTTGACCGTGGGAAGACAATTGCAGCTGACAAAGGAGCCGGCCATAGGTGTGTGCAGTGTTTTGACAGTAATCAGAGATGAAGAGCTCGTTTCCGGGAGAGGCCGTGCACAGCCAGTGAGGCAAAGAAGAAAGCAGAGGGAGATTGACGGAAAGGCTAAGGAAGCTCCCTCAAGGACCAGCGAGGGAGCTAGCACGTGGGTCCATGTGGTCATTTGTTTCTGTAGAGGTTTCAGAAATACGATATTTCAACAGGAGGGGTTGAGGTCACAGGCTCTGCCACTCCACCTTCCCGCCCTTGTTGAAGGGTGTCAGAGTGCGCAGGGGCATTTTTGACATCCAAATACAGGGAAGCTGAGTTGGAGATACATTCAGTTTGGATTTGGTGAAATTCAGCCATCATTTCTGTCGATATTTAAGCTTACGTTTAAGTTTTTTTCTCTTAACTTTTCTGTATTAAATCGTAACTGTGTATGTTATGTTAATGCATTTATGGGGTACAATGTGCTGATTTTGTATACAGTTTGGAATGCTTAACATAGCCTTCATCGGTGCTGGAAAAAACTTCTATTGCCTATTGGGTAAACGCACCTAGAGTCTTAAAAGTGTTTCCATAATAATGTAGGTAGTGGAGGCAAAGGAAACTAGGCTTTGTGAACTCTCTCACCTTGTTAGACATGTACAACATTTTCTTTTGAGACAGAGTCTTACTCTGTCACCGTAGGAAGAGCGTCGTGGTGTCATCGTAGCTCACAGCAACCTCAAACTTCTGAGTTCTAGCCTTCCTATTGCCTTAGCCTCCTGAGTAGCTGGGCACACAGGCATGCACCACCATGCCCTGCTAGTTTTTTTTTTTTTTTCTCTTCTATTTTTAGTAGAAGATAGAGTCTTGCTATTGTTCAGGCTTAGTTCAAGCAATGACAAGTACAATTTTTTTTTTTTTTTTTTTTGAGACGGAGCCTCAAGCTATCCCCCTGGGTAGAGTGCCATGGCATCACAGCTCATAGCAACCTCCAACTCCTGGGCTCAAGCGAGTCTCCTGCCTCTGCCTCCCAAGTAGCTGGGACCA
>CAUYQV010166586.1:0-19907 GCA_963574575.1 Galagoides demidoff
GGCGTTGTGGCGGGCGCCTGTGGTCCCAGCTACTTGGGAGGCAGAGGCAGGAGACTCGCTTGAGCCCAGGAGTTGGAGGTTGCTATGAGCTGTGATACCATGGCACTCTACCCAGGGGGATAGCTTGAGGCTCTGTCTCAAAAAAACAAAAACAAAAAACTGCTCTGCCACTTACTAGCTTACATACCTTGGGCATGTTATTTAGCCTGTCTTGGCTTCCCCATCCACAAAATGGAAATACTGCTAGAAAGCACTATAAAGCATGCTTTATATTAGGATGTTTTGTGGCAGATAAAATATACCATAAATGCCACTTACAAGTGGCAAGCTTTCTAAGTTGTAGGCAGTAACAATGATTGGGGCTGACTTCCTCCAACAATTTCTGGCAGTATTCCTAAATAAAGAACTGGGGGAAAGGCCAGCAGTGAAGACACCGTCAGATCTTTGTAACTGACTCTAACATGTGAGTCTACAGTTAGACTTCCAACAGATGGGAGCCCATGCTTCATGCCATCAGCCCTGAGCTCACTACACAAAGATGGTAACCATTTGTGCTCCATTATAAATGCTCCCAAAAGGGATTCTATCCCCCACCCAAAAGCCACCACCTAAGACTGGGATAGGAAAAAGGCGCAAACACCAAAAGGAAAAGCTAGTAGTTTATATAGATAGATATATAGATATATCGATATTGATAGATAATTGTGTTTACATAGTCCACAAGTTAAATGCAGGTATCCATAAGAAGAGCATTAACAATAAAAATACAATCTGTGTGTAGCCAAGTACAGAGACTTAAAATGGTAAAACAGCAAAAAGGATTTCACAAAAGTACAAATATACAGTACAAATTGATTTATTTAAAACAGTTACAAAAAAGCACAACAAAATAGAGATTATCCTTAGAATTATTAATGCTTTGTTAAAGATCAGGTAGGATTAGAGGGTAAGAAACGGTGTTGGGTGGGGGAGCACCTGACTAGTTCTAAGGCTTTAGATACAATGCAGTTGATTACATATTAATTCAGCCATTACATACTGGGGATAGTAGTTGGGGGATCAGTAATTTATCTACAGGGAACTCCTACACAAATCAGATCCAACCAGACCTCCCCAGTGCCATCCTCCTCCACTCTGTAGAACCCTAAAGCCACCTAGATGACAACATTCCCATCCATCTTTCTCCACCCCATTCCCTATTCACATATTCTTCCCTCTCCTAAGGTGCTGTGCAAGCTGAGAGCAGTCTGCTCTCTGCAGCTGGAATATATACTGTTTTGGCTACAGGGATCCTGTGTGACTAAGAAGGTTACTGGGGACAGCCTTATTTTAATACTTTAAGTTAGTCATGAGTATGGTCTCTTCCCCAACACAATCTAGATTCTCTTGAATGCAAGTATCAGCAAGTGAGGGATCAACCCTGCCTTCAGCAATACCAGCAACACACTAACCACTCACAGCTCACAAATACGTGCAAACTCCCTGTCCAGGGGGGTAGGTGTAAAACCACTGTGTCATCACCGCTCTCGCTCTCTCTGAAGAACCTCGGTCCCCATGACAGTCATAAAGACAGAAATAAATGCAAGTTTGACAACAGGTAAAGGCACATGGGCTGCTGCCACACACTGCAGACAGGAACCCAATCTGAGGCCATTTTCACTGCTGGGCATTTGCAGTGGAATGGCTTTGGGGGTCACACAGACTGGGTTTGCAATCTACCAGGGAGGGATTTAGGCTTAACAGGAGACTAATAAAGAAAACTTTAGTGTGAAAAGTGCATTTATGACTACTGTTCCTGCTGGGGAGGCAGTAGGACAAACCACAACACCTCTCTTCCTTCCGCCCCAGGCACTGTGCATAGTCTGCAGGTAAGGAGAGAGTGCAGTCAACTCCAGCATCTCAAGGGCCAATGTCATCCTAGGCCCAGACTAGGCTTCTGATCCAAAGAAGGATCCTAGAGTTGAAAGAGCAACTGGCAGCTGCAAAGACCCAGATGATAATATTTTATTATTGCATAATGCAGGAGACCTTCCCTACTCCAGGGAGCTGGAGGTTAAAGGCTTCCCAGCAAAGGGCTATTCCTGATCAATATCCAACCTCCTAAGGTTCAGCTCTTCAACTGTAGTGTACACTTTTTCCCATCTGCAAGGTACTGTAGCTTCAGTGTGGTTTAGTAAACTTAGTCGGAGGAGGCCAAGATGTCACTGTAAAATTTGACCTCTGTCCTATTTACTTTGTTTATATGACTGTGACCTAATCTCTCACGGCCAATTCAATTATTCGGGTTATCTTTACTCCAATGGAGCCAGGCCCTTTGCCAGCCAACCCATGTCCACTTTCACCTCCAGTGTGAAAACACAACTCTTCAATATGCCTGCTTGTTGTAGGTCTAAATCACACCACCATCCTGTGGTTCCCTTAAATCACTTATGATGCCCACTTGTAAAAATAAAACTAAAACCTACTTGAAGAGCTATTTCAGCGAAACTTCAAGTCCTCTCCCAACTCCAGAGTCCACGTCACTGGAACTAGATGAACCTTGCTGGGATATGGCCCTAATTTCCCCTTCATTTAGTTTTTAAAACAGGATACAAAGATACCATAAAGGAAAGAAATTACTACAGAAAACACAATTAGGACCTCTTGTCTCCCTCAAGATAGACATTTGGAGTCAAAGGGCTCTTGACAGCACTGAAGCCATATCCCTTGGGATTTGCCAGCCCATCAGCAGCATTTCATACCATCCCTGTTCAGAATGACTTTGCCATAAAATAACACTGGCACAGCACAGTTAAGAATGAACAGAAAGCCTAGATTTAATCTACATGGCCAAAGACATAGAAAGACCAGACTACAGAGGACAACAGGCAGGACACTGAGCAGGCGGCAGCAGTGGCAAAGCAGCACAGAGCAAAGCTTGGTGTTACGACCGGCTAGGACCAAGAGTGTAGAAGGGTCACTCCAGATGTGCTGGTGCCCCTTCCCTCAGGTACAAACACTCTGCTTTCAACTCCCAGAGCTCCTTGCCCACACCAACCCCCTCCCCCATGTACAGTAATCTTGAAAGGAATGACAACTCAAGACTTAGGTTATTACCCATCCTTTACTGGATTCCCCTTCTCCTGAATTGGTACGGACATTTCTGTACAGTGCCAAAGAATGAGCCGTCCTCCTTTCTATCCCTAAGCTCTGGGAATGTCCTACCAATGACAAGGGACTGGCTCTAGCCTTCGTCAATTGCTTATTCCCAAAAAGCTGACAACATCCCCACTAAAATGTTCACTCCTTAAAAACCACTCTCATGTCTCTTACAAACTTAGGATATTCCTGTAAGGAAGAATGGACAACACCACAGGTTACTCTTATTTCTCATGCCTGGAAGAAAAGGTTGAAGCAGAGGGAAAGGGCAAGGGGGATGCCACGGCTCTGACCAAGATTTTGAGCACAGGCCTTCTTTTCCTGGGGGACCATACTTTATGAAAGATACCTTTACAGCTCAGCAAAATTGAGTATTAGTAAGTTACATAGGCATGGTATATTATGGGAGCTGCTAGTATTGCTTTACTAGCAAAAGACACAACAGGAACGGTAGCAGAAAGGGCCCAACTTGCCAAGTTCCTCAAGAATTTCCCTTTCCAGGATTCAGCAGAAGTTGCCTGGCTGGATTTAAACTACTTGGCTGGTATCTGATTAGATACAACTTTGCTCCCATGATGAGGAAGCTTGGTTGGTGTCCTTGGAGGATGCTTCTTGAGCATCTATTGTGTGCATGTCACCATATTCAGTTGATGAGACTTCCTATGAGGAAGAATGCTTGCAAGAAACCCATGCAAACAATAAGCCTTAGGAATGAGCTGCCACGAAACAGCTAGAGATGAGGCCCTCTCTCAAGGCTCCCATCTGAGAGGATTCCTCAAGACTCAACCCCACAGGCCCCCACTGTAGGAAACAAGCCAGAGAAAGCAGCATTCAGAGAGAATGGGGGACAGAGAAGGGAAAGGACATGATCCCAAATGCAATACAAGGTTGGTGTTGGTTCTGACATGAACTGGAGACTGAAGTACTCACAGGTCAGCAGATTCCTGTGGATGGATCCCCAAAGGCTGAGTGACTAGGTATTTGCTTTCAAGGAATAAAACCATGAAGCACAGGGCTTGTAGCAAACAAGCCAGCTTCAGTCCCTCTGTACCCCCAGGAGAACAACCTTTAGCACCTGAACATTAAGAATGACTCCATTCTCAGAACTTCCCCTCCCCTCAGGAGGTAGGTAAGATTATTTATCCCCATTTGGAAGCTGGGGAGGAAGTGAAAGAGCGAGAGGTCACAAGACTTGCCTAAAGTCTTTGACACAGCAGAGATCAGACCTTAGAGGTTTGGACTCCTGGTGACAGGCTGGGCCTCTATAAAGGATCATACCCTGGGAGAAGCCTAACCAGAGAGCTGGGCGGACAATACCCTGAGTTGCCTTTAAGAGTCTAAAGACCCCCAAAAAAACAAAAAACCACTCACCCACCTGAAAGCTAGTGGGGGAGCCTAATTCCCAATACCCAGTGGAACCCCACAGTCTGAGCTGATGCTGAAAATTGTGAAGAAAAAAAATGTGGGCTTGAGACATAGGGGGCAAATGCAACTAAGATTGCAAATACTCTTTGCAGAGGAATTATACCACCACAAGGTGAAACCTCTTCAGGTATTTAAACGTTATCAAGACTATCCTCTTAGAGCTGGTGGGAGGAGAGGATGGCTTGGAGATGCCAGAATGCTGGGAGAGGCCATAGAAGAGGATGGGAGGGGCTGTGTAAAAATGCCAGGATGGGCATTGCCTGGCCAGGTGCCATTTGTCCTGGCCCAGGGCATAGTTCCCTTCTTGTTTCTCCACCAAGCTGTTTGGCAGTGGAAGAGGAGGGGACATGACTGAGTTTTTAAAAATAAAGACTATATCTGAAGGGGAAACCAGAGAGACCCCTACACACCAAAATCTAGAGGTCTTGGTCAGAGTGGACAAAACCAGTTTTGCAGAAGAGGAAAGGCAGTGCAGCTACAAATGAGGCCCAGGTCAAGACACCATGCAGAAAGGTCAGGGCAGCAGGAGGGTGGGGGAAGCGCAGGCACTTAGGCACAACATAGACAGACAAAGGCAGGGTGTAGGTGCCTAGAGAAAAGGGTCCACTGGTTCTTTCAAAAGTCACCATTACCAACCAAAGATTCAGTGAAATGTCAAAGCAGGTCTGGCATGCTGAGTTGGAGGAGCTTTGTGAGGTCAGCTCCTTCTCCAGAAGGCCTGCCTGGAACTCAACCAGCTTGGCTCTCAGGTCTTTCTCCTAAAGTTCCCTGACAGGGTCCGCAGCAAGGCAGTACTTCACTCTGAACCCTGGAGGAGCTTCTCTCTCCTGCCCCCAAGCTGCTAGAAGCCTTGTAGGAGGAATGGTGAGGAGAGGTGGGGAAGGGCTGTGATGCAGAGAATCAAGCAGAGTCCTTAGGTGAGTGCTCCTCCCACAAACCCAGCCATAGACATCTGTAACAAAGTCACCCTTTAAAGTGCACATCTCTCACAAGAAGGGTTCTGGGTGGGAACCCTCTTATTTCCAACCTTGGGGCCTCCTGCCCTTCCACACAAAAAAAGAAAAAAACCTTCTGACAGTTTAACTGCTACTATAAGCTGTGGATCATCATTTTTGGCTCTTTCTATACTCCCTCCCCCTGCCACCTGCTACCAAAGCATGGACTTCCCCTTGCAGGAGCTAGGGATGGGGAGGAAAGAACAGGGAGGCCCTGATTTTGGAATGTTTCTTATCCTATGTGCACCCCCTTCCTTCCATTGCCCACGTCTGCTGCTCCCCAGCACTGTACTCTCTGGGGCTGTCCAGAAAGGATGCCATGGGGTAATAAGCAACAGATTCTGCCTTGGGAGGCTGACTTCATACCTCCTCTTTCCCCCAAAATCTCACTGCCAGGAGAGCCATTCCCTGCTCATTGTGTGCAAATCCTCTGCCTGCTCACAGTGAGGCTCAGCTCTGGGGTAAAGCCCCAGTCTTGGTCTGGGAAAGAGGTTCATTTTCCCGCATTGGAACGCCCTTCAATGGACAGCTTTACCTCCTGTGGAATGAAAGAGGGACGGAGCAGTGCAGCCCGTGCCTCCTCCCCTTGCATGCTGTATCTTTGGAAGTTCGGGGTGGGCCAGCAGGCCTGAGCACCAGGCTCAGGCTGGGAGGGCTCTACAACACGGGAGCCCTCTCCTGCCGGCTGGCTCTTCCCCTCACTGTCACATAGCTCTCTGGGTCCCAAGACTGTCCTCTCAGGCCTCTCTCGGGGGGGACCCAGCTGGCCTGGGGGAGCACAGCTGGCCTGAGAAACTGAGTTACTGTTCAAGCTCTGTAAACTGATAGAGATGCAGACATCTCCCACCTGTAGCCGATGGCAGGGCAGAGAGAAGAGTTGTGCAGTCCGCCCAGGGCTGCAGGAGGACCAACCCTGGCCATATACAAAGAAGGGATGCTCGGGGGGCACCTCGATGCTCACTTTGCTCTGCTGCTCACCAACCACGAAGTGCAGCATGACAAATCCAGGCCATTGGCTCTCCTGAATGTCCACGACCGTGCTAGAGTCAATCTTCAGCCCCCCACTCACTTCGGCACTGCGCACAAAATCCTGGGTCTGAAGGTCCTCCACCCGCTTCAGCTCCCCTGTAGCCAGCTGGATGATGGCGCCTTTCATGAAATGGGAGGGCAAGTGGGTAGAGGTAATGGGGGGTGGCGTTGGCTCCTTATCTGGAAAAGTGGCTCTGGCCTGCATGTCCAGACTTGATGCTACCAGGATCTCTGAGCCCACGGGCAGCAGGCCTGGGTCAGTTCCAGTGGGCACCAGGTTGCCATTGGCTACAACCACTGCTTTGGGTAAAGGTCTGTGTTTTACTGGTTCCTGATGGGACTGAGGGTAGAACCCACGGGTCTGATTTTTTTCTGGCAGCTCTGTCGGGTTCCTGGTTGACCCTCGTCCCTCACTCTGATGGTCAGGGGTATGATGGGACAGGTTGAGGGGACTGGGTTCATCCTTCCTCTGAGCTGCCATCACACGATAGTCCTGAGACGCTAAAGCGCCAACCACCCGCTGGACCTCAAGGTCAGTGTCTGGAGTCCCTCGGTGTGCTGACGCTGCCACCTCTACCCGTGGAGTCTGAGAACCTGAAAACAGCTGTCCATCCACCACACATTCTACAACTGGCACCAGTCCCTGGCCTTCGCCCTTGGTGTTGGGGGAGTCAAGGGCTTCACTTTCCCGTCTTACTATATTTCGTTCTCGTTGTCTCTGTCCTCCATTGGCAGCAGCTGCTTCCAGAGCAGGCTGACCCTCCTGAGGCATAAGAACTGGGCTGGAACCTGCTGGAGGGGTTTCATGCAAGGTATACCCAGCAGGTAGCCTGGACATCTGATAATAAACGGGCATCCGGCCTGGAGCAAGGTCCAGTGGCTGAGTACTTGAGTGATGTGGCAACTGCCCAGGTGGGGAGGTGGCTGAGGGGGCTTTGTTAAATGAGTGGGCAGGCGATGAAGCCTGTGGGGGAGGAGTGGCTCCTTCTGCCAGGAGTGAGGCATATGGCACAAAGTGTGGAAGGTGAGATGTGGCAAGGTTGGCAGAAGGAGAAAGAAGGGGACTCGGTAGGAAATTAGGTGGCACAGCATAGGGAAGGCTATAAGGAGACCCAATAAACTGCAGCGAGGTGGACGGGAGCTGAGCATAGTGGATTGGGGGATAATGGATTCCTGGGTGTTGAATCAGTGAAGACGCTACATTAAATGTCGGGGGTAAGGGGCTCATATTCACCACAGAAGGGAGGCCAGTTGGTGAGAAGGTGGCAGGTGGCACAGCCACCTTATACAGCATGCCATACTGGTCCACCGTCAGACCGGTGATGGCCTCAGCTCCATCACCCCCCAGGCTGACTCTCGCTCCTGCCTGGCTCTGCCCGGCCACCACGACCCCTTGGGACCACTCAGAAGCATCACTGGAAGGTGTGTGGTTAGTGGAGCAGCTGGTAGTTCTCCCCATATCCTCGCTGGTCACGGGGAGGTCTCGTTTCTTTGGTGGAAGGCATTCCTGACTCCTCTCATGAACAGGTTTCATATTGCTTTGTGGTGTTCCTGGAGCCTGGAAAGGGTTGGCTTGCTCCTTGGGGCATCAGAAGGGGCTTCTCTGTGGCTTCCCTGCACCCCTCTCTGCTGCTGGCTGGGGCACCCACATCTGCTAGGGAACAAATCAGAGGCAAAGAAAAGTAACCCACAGATGAACCAAGTCAAAGGAAAGAGCAAGAACTGCACCCACAGAGTAAGATATAACAAAGCAGAACGCTGGGAAAAAAAGAGGTATGAGAAAGGGGCAGACAAGGAGATTACCCACCCCATCCCACTCCACCCCCACTCATCCACCTGGGACATGAGACAAACAGGGAAACCACAAAGTGCTACAAGGACAAGCATTCAGTGATGCATAAATAACCCAGGGGATCCACAACCCCAGAGAAACCAAAAGCTTCACAATTAGTCACACCTTTCATGAGCACCTCGACTCTTCTCAGCCTTCTTCTTTAAGGAGCCTTAGAACACATGGTCTCTGCTGCTGGCTCTTTTTAAGTTTTTCCTTCTGGTAAGAAATACTAATGTGCCATCTTCTTTCCCTGAACATATGACCTCATCCTTTCCTTTCCAAGTCAAAGCTTCCTTTCCCTAGCCTAATTTGGGTTATGATCTCACCTACTCCCATCCCTCCTACTCCAAGCTGGGCTAAACTGTCATCCTCCTCTACCTCATATCACCAGTACCTCAAGGACTAAGGTAAGTCCTGAGGTCAGCTTGTGCTTTTTAAAAAACTTTGCTCCTTAAACATGTTATGAAAATTGTCATCTTCTTTGCCCCATGAAATGTACTACATTCCAACCTGAGCTCTATGGTAAGAGTGACTGTACAAAGTTTGCTCTACAACTTAACTGTTTTTCCTTCTCCCCAAAGAGCAACAAAACTCTTCTGAGCTCACAGAGACTTCCTATTCCCTAGTCTCACTAGACTTCTTTTCTTCTCATTTCATTTTTTAAAATTCCCCTTCTTTTGCCAATGGCTACTTTCCCACTGTAGGTCTGCTCTAGGTACAACTTCATAAAATTCTGGTTCCATTCCTCTAAACACACCTGTTTATTTCTATGTCCGTATGATTCATAAGAAAGTTCTCTCCTTTCTCTTACCGTCACCTTTCACAAATAGTATGTCTAATATTATAGAGGAATATTTTGGTCTGAACAGTTCAATTCACATGAATTTTGATGCCTATTTCTTCCAATCAGGCTCTAGTTCTTTGGATCTGAACAGAGATTTCTATGACATGACATTCTGTCTTTCCACCTTTTTTTTTTTTTTTTTTTTAAAGAGACAGAGTCTCACTTTATCGCCCTCGGTAGAGTGCTATGGCACCACAGCTCACAGCAACCTCCAACTCCTGGGCTTAGGCCATTCTCTTGTCTCAGCCTCCCAAGCATTTGGGACTACAGGTGCCTGCCACAACACCTGACTATTTTTTGTTGCAGTTTGACTGGGGCCAGGTTCACACCCACCACCGTTGGTATGTGGGGCCAGTGCTCTACCCACTGAGCCACAGGCACCGCCCTGTCTTTCCACTTTTGAAACCCAGATATTTTTCTGCAACAAGGAATCCAAAGTGCCTTATTACCTGAGCTTCCAGTGGTGCTTTTGAGCAGCTGTAGTAAGTGTCCTCCCGGCTGTCTTAGGAGCCTAGAAGACAAATATAGGAATGAAGTAAGCAGCAGGCTGACCTCTGATTCTCCCCAGGGTCATCATGAAAGGTAACTCCAAAGCAAAGGATGAGTCCTTGCTGCACCTCTTCTCCAGAGGTAACAGCACATTTATTCAGTACCTAAAAAGGGTGAATAGAAAGCAAAGCCATCTCTTAAATTCTAATTTGTAATAAGACAACCTGGGGGGAAGAAATGTGCATGTGTCAAATTTCATTGTTTTTCTTTAATATCATATTCTTCATTCTCTACTCATGCCTATTCCCAAAAGGTTACATTTACTTCCAATCCAATTTCAGTTAAGTGCACAAATAAAAATGGAAGACTTAATATTGTTCCCCTGTGAACAATGGGAGGCAGGAAAAGACTCCATGGATTTCACCTTTATTCAGGGCCTGGGAAAACACAAATGTGGAGGTTACTAAAGCGAAGAAAGAGATATTAGATGAAAAAGAACGATAATTTATGTTTCTGGGGCAGAAAAAGAGGTCAAGGGGGAGTCACTCAAGGGGAAGACTTATTAACAGATTTTCAAGGTAAAAAAAAAAAAAGCTGTGTGCATGTAAAATTTTTGGAGTGACAACTTTATACCAAGTGTTGTACCAGATGTGAAAGAAACTTACAATATCACGTAGGTCCTCATGTAGCTGTCACCAGGGAAACTAAACTATCAATATCTGAATCTACACTTGCCAGAAACGTCAAAGTACTAATGAATGGTGCCTAAACCTCTGAAAAGAGAGCAAGTAGTACCTGATGAGTACTCTGAGAAACTAATGAAAAACACTGCCAGCCTCAACCCAAACTGAAGGAGACAATTCTCTCTTAAGATTGGCAAGATGCAGGTGTACGGAAAAGGTAGGATAGGAAAATACAGTGTGGAAAGACAATTCCTAATTCCACAAACACAAATTACAGAGTGGGCACAAATCATGCATCTGTTCTCTGCCAGCAGTTTCAGTAACTGAAAAGCAGTGAGCTTTTGCCTTCATTCCCAACAGAAATTGGAGTCGTATCTTCAATTCCAAAAGGACCCGAGCTCTCTGCAACTAAAACATCAAAGAAAACTTGCCTCTGGGTCGCTGAATAGTTAGCAAACAGACTAATAAAAGCAATGAAAGAGGCAAAAGGTCTGCGGGAAGGACAACAAAGAGCCAAGCCTGTGTGCCAGGTTCCCACAACGCAAAACAGATTTCAGAATCTGAAACCTCGGCCTCTGGAGAAGCTCAATGAGGATTTCTCAAGGGGAAGACGCCGCACGTAACCCCAACTGAGCTAACGGGCTGTTCCGGAGAGCTGCCAACGCTGCCAGCAGAGCTTGGAACGAAGCTCCTCATTACTCTTGGGTCGGAATCAAGAGGTTGAACTCAGCCGGAGACCCGAATTTGCTGAGGGTGTGAGATGCTCCCAACAGAAAAGGGAGAAGCTTGTTAAGAGACTAGGGGTTATGGCTTCCCATGATCCTGCAATCCTTGTTCCAAAAAGGGTAGGGCCCAAAATTGGGAATTCTGCGTTTAGAGAGTGAGGAGCCGACCCTTCACCAAGGAGGCAGGGGCGAGGCCCTGCAGGCGATGCTTCCTTGTTTGGGGACCCCTTCCCGCCCCGCAGACTCAGACACTCCGGCCCGCGAGGACTCAGCCGCGGGGACGCTAGGGCCTGGGACTGCCTCCCCGGCCGGGCCAGAGGGAAGCGCGCGAGGGTCTGGGTTCGGCCTCTTTCGCTCCCTCTGTCCGCGGTTCTCGGGCCCCGGCCCGGCGGGGCAACTGGCTCCTGGGGGCCACTTCCTCCAGGGCTACGAGCCCCGGCCTGCCTGGCCTCAGTTAGGCCAACCTAGAGGCCACCACTCCTGAAAACACTCACCGGCCCATTTCACAGCGCTTCCCGGGCTCCTCCCGCTAGTCCCGGAGCCGCCGCAGCCGCGGCCTCCGCCATCCCCGGCCCCGGAGCCGCCCCACACCCAGCGCCCCCCCAGCCGGGCGCCCGGAGATGGCGTAAGCTCGCCCCGCCCCTGACGCGGAGAGATTGCGTCACGGCCCGGGCCAGAGAAGGACGCCCAGGACTGCCCCGGACAGGAGGAGGCTGACCACCGCCTCGTCTTTGGCGCTCGCGGTGATGGGAAAGCAAGCTACTTTCCCTGGGACCTGGTCACGTGAATAGGGCTGAGCCCAGCCCCCTCACTCTGACCCCACAGTGACCCCTCAGTCTTTACGCTTAAGTAAATTCTGGGGAATCCCAAACAGAGCCCTGGGGCGTAGCCATCAGCTACCCCCCTTTCTTGGACTTCCGGTCCCGACTAGCACAGCCTACTCCTGGGAACCTGGGGAATCCCGAGGCCACCCAGACCCAGGGCAGTAAGAAGATCCCTCCTGGGAAGCCAGGGGGAGATAGGAACTCAAAGAGTTGAGAAATGGCCTTGATCGTGGGCGGGACTTGGGGTCTAGGGGCAGAGCTAAGCAAGTAGTGGGAGACCTAAAAGAGGGGAGATTGAGATTGAGAGGGGTTTAGCACAACGGGAAGCAACTTGGTTTTAGTGGTAAGGGGCCTTGACTACGTGATGCAATGTTATTAGATTATCATTCGTTACAAATTACTTTCTAGCATTATGAACATCTGATTAACTTAAGTTAAAATAAAAATGAGACCTGGTGGCTCACGCCTGTAATCCTAGCACTCTGGGAGGTCAAGATGGGTGGATCATCTGAGCTCAGGAGTTCCAGACCAGCCTGAGCCAGTGGGAGACCCGTCTCTACTAAAAACAGAAAAACTAGCTGGGAGTTGTGGCAGGTGCTTGTAGCCCCAGCTATTCTAGAGGCTGAGGCAAGTAGATCCCTTCTACCTAGGCGCAGGGGTCCTCAAACTTTTTAAACAGGGGGCCAGTTCACTGTCCCTCAGACCGTTGGAGGGCCGGACTGCGGGCCCCTGGACGAGTCAGCTGCTAAGCAGGACAGGCAGCGGCGGCAAAAACACCCGATGGGCCGGACAAATGTCCTAGGCAGGCCGCATGTGGCCTGGTGGCCATAGTTTGAGGATGCCTGACCTAGGGTGACATAGTGAGACTGAAGAAAAAAAGTGCAGTTGGATTTGTGTTTGCATTACAACTACGCAAAAAAAAAAAAAAAAAAAAAGTAGTTATGCATACTTTTCACAAAAACAAAAAAAATGAGAAAAAATAAGGTTGACTGCTGGAGAGATTGGATTCTGAGTGGATATCTTTCCTTCGAATTTCTGCAGACTCTTCAATAAACAATTGATTTTTGTTTGGTTAAAAAGCATTGGTCTGGCTTGGCGCCTGTGGCTCAAGCGGCTAAGGCGCCAGCCACATACACCTAAGGTGGCGGGTTCGAATCCCCAGCCCGGACCCGCCAAACAACAATGATGGCTGCAACCAAAAAATGGGCAGGCGCCTGTAGTCCCAGCTACTTGGGAGGCTGAGGCAGGAGACTCGCATGAGCCCAGGAGTTGGAGGTTGCTGTGAGCTGTGATTCCACGGCACTTTACCCAGGGGGATAGCTTGAGGCTCCGTCTAAAAAAAAAAAAAAAAAAAAGTATTGGTCTGCAGGCACATGGGCTCAGGTCTGTAATCCGAGCACTCTGGGAAGCTGCGGCGAGTGGATTGCTTGAGCGGCGGGTGGATTGCTTGAGCTCAGAGTGAGACCCGGTCTCTGGGTGTTGTGGTGGGCCCCTAGAGTCCTAGCTACTCAGGAGGCTGAGTCAAGAGGATCTCTTGATCCCAAGAGTTTGAAGTTGCTGTGAGCGCTAACCCCAGGGCACTCTACCAAGGGCTACAAAGTGAAACTCTATCTCAAAAAAGTGGTCCCTAGTGTGTAGCTGTCTGATACATTAAATACTATGTATTGGGTGGCGCCTGTGGCTCAAAGGGGTAGGGCATTGGCCCCATATGCCGGAGGTGGCTGGTTCAAACCCAGCCCCGCCAAAAACTAAACAAAAAAAACATTAAATACTATGTATCATGTATTTGATGTTAAAAGATATAACTGTGGTTGCATATATTTATGAGCTGTACAGAAGAGTTGTGAAAGGATATATAGTAAGTTAACATTGGTTATTAATGTTTCTTTCTTTTTTTTTTTTTGAGATGGAGCCTCAAGCTATCCCCCTGGGTAGAGTGCATGGCATCACAGCTCACAGCAACCTCCAACTCCTGGGCTCAAGCGAGTCTCCTGCCTCAGCCTCCCAAGCAGCTGGGACCACAGGCGCCCGCCACATGCCCAGCCATTTTTTGGTTGCAGCCATCATTGTTGGTTGGCGGGCCGGGCTGGGGATTCGAACCCACCACCTTAGGTGTAGGTGGCTGGCGCCTTAGCCGCTTGAGCCACAGGCGCCGAGCCGGTTATTAATGTTTCTACCGTTTCCTCTGGGAAAGAAAGTAGAATTGGGTGGTGGTCAGAAGGGGCAAAAGTAACTTAAGTTATCTGAATTTGTTATGAGAATATTATCTTAGGAATATAAAAATGAGTAAGTTAAGATCTAATGCGGCACATGATCTCTAAGATTCTAGATTATCTAGACCTCAATTTTGATATTTTCTCACAGGGATGGGCACAAAAGATCATCAAAATTATTAAGTATTAAGCATCACCATACACATACACACAGAGCACAGGTGGGAAAAATTCAGTGAGGCAGTTGCTGTCATCTAAATTAGAAGAGGGAAGGGCTTTGCTTCTTGAATATTAATATTATTCATGATAGTCTCTTCTTTCAGTTTTGCCAGGAAGGAAGTCCTGTGGTTCCTCAGAGCTTCAGTTTTAGTACTAAATGACATTCTGGTTTCTACTTCATAGCTTACTAAACTGGCATTAAAACTACAAAGTGGAGGCTCGGTGCCTGTGGCTCAAGTGGCTAAGGCGCCAGCCACATACACCTAAGGTGGCAGGTTCAAATCCAACCCAGGCCTGCCAAACAACAATGACGGCTGCAACCAAAAAAATAGCTAGGCATTGTGGTGGGCACCTGTGGTCCCAGCTACTTGGGAGGTGGAGGAGGCAGGAGACTCACTTGAGCCCAGGAGTTGGAGGTTGCTGTGAGCTGTGATACCACAGCACTCTACCCAGGGGGACAGCTTGAGGCTTTGTCTCCAAAAAAAAAACTACCAAGTGGAAAGACAGGGTGTAGTGGCTCACACCTGTAATCAATCTTATTAGCACTCTAGGAGACTGAAGCAGGTGAATTGCTTAAGCTCAGGAGTTCAAGACCACCCTGAGCAACAGCAAGACCTCTGCCACTACTAAAAATAGAAAAACTAGCTGGCATTATGGTAGCTCCTGTAGTCCCAGCTCCTGGGGAAACTGATATAAGGGGTTCAACTGATAAGAGGGGTTCATTTGAGGTTGCTGCAAGTTATGACACGATGGCACTCTACTAAGGGTGACAAAGTGAGACTCTGTCTGCAACAACAAAAACTGCCAAGTGGAAACACTCCAACAATCCAGGTGCAAAGGAAAAATAAAAACCGCAGGACGCCCCAAAATTCATTGTGCCAAGAGAGAGAACTGAGCCTCAGAACTGAGTCACACAGGCACTGCCATCCTCTCCCCAGTGACATACAAGGAGTCCAGTTTTATTTTATTTTTTGAGACGGAGCCTCAAGCTGTTGCCCTAGGTAGAGTGCTGTGGCATCACAGCTCACAGCAACCTCCAATTCCTGTGCTCAAGCAATTCTCCAGCCTCTGCCTCCCAAGTAGCTGGGACTACAGGCACCTGCCACAATGCCCGGCTGTTTTTTGGTTGCAGCCATCAAGCCCAGGCTGGATTCGAACCTGCCACCTCAGTTATATGTGGATGGTGCCTTAGCCACATGAGCCATAGGTGCAGAGCCAAGGAGTCCTCTTTTAAGAAAAGAAAGGCAGCTGGACATGGTGATTCATGCCTGTAATCTTAGCACTCTGGGAGGCAAAGGTGAGACAATTGCTTGAACTCACACTTGGGAGACCAGCCTAAAGAAGAGGGCGACTGGGCTGCACCTGTGGCTCAAGCGGGTGGGGCACTGGCCCATATGCCAGAGGTGGCGGGTTCAGACCCAGCCCTGGCCAAAAACTACAGAGAAAAAAAAAGAGAGAGAGAGAGAAGAAGAGTGAGACTTCATCTCTACTAAAAACAGAAAAATTAGCCAGGTGTTGTGGCTAGCACTTATAGTCCCAGTTACTCAGGAGGCTCAGGCAGGAGATCAGTTGAACCCAGGAATTGAGGTTGTTGTGAGCTAGGTTGACACCATTGCACTCTAGACTGGGCAACAGAGTGAGACTGTCTCAAAAAAAAAGAAGAAGAGTCTTAGCAAATGACTAAGTGAGGTTTTTTTTGGTGGAATGGGTATGGGAGGGAGAAAGGAAGATGGTCCTGTTACGCAAATAAACCTCATGATAACTACCCTCGAGTAGAAGTTTTTATTCTGACCTTTGAGGGTGTCAGACTTGGCGGCACCTGTAGCTCAGTGAGTAGGCTCCAGCCCCATATACCAAGGGTGGCAGGTTTGAGCTCAGTCCCAGCCAATTGCAACAAAAAAAATAGCTGGGAGTTGTGGTGGGTGCCTATAGTCCCAGCTACTCAGGAGGCTGAGGCAAGAGAATGACCTAAGCCCAAGAGCTGGAGGTTACTGTGAGGTGTCACAGCACAGCAGCACTCTACCAAGGGTGACAAAATGAGACTGTCTCTAAAAAAAAAAAAAAAAAGGATGGGGCAACGCCTGTGGCTCAAAGGATTAGGGCGCCAGGGCGCCAGCCCCATATACCAGAGATGGCAGGTTAAGACCCAACCCAGGCCAAAAAAAAAACTGCAAAAGAAAAGGATGTCAGACTCTCAGCAACCCTGTCCCTGATCAAATAGGCAAGGCCTGGCTGTATCTAACGGAGATTCTCTATAAATGTCAATCTGTTCCCTACCCTCCCCACCCAAATGACCTTCCAGCATTATTCCTGTTTACACGTAGCCATCTCAAAATATGGCAAAGAAATTAAAATATGTCTTATTTCCTTTGGCCCCAAACAAACCTCCTTCAGAATACATAGCCCCTATAAAATGAGTACATGTCAGTTGTAACCTTAAGACTGAAGCCTAAATAAACTGTTAAAATGTCCAAGTTTATCTCCACAGATGCAAATTAAGGAAGAGATATAATTACCCTGCCACCCACCCTGAGAAGATTCACAACATTGACTATTTTCCCCTTTTTTTGAATGTTCATCTTCTGTAGATTTACTGAGCACAAAAATACCATTGGCTGGGCACCTGTAGCTTGGTGGTTAGAGCGCTGGCCCCATGCACCAGGGATACCAGGTTCAAACCTGGGGCCAGCCTACTTAACAAAAAAAAAAAAGAATACTATCATTTGCCTCCCTACTCACATCTCCCCTTTTCCTGTGAACCTCCTTTTTCCTCAACCTCTTCTATGGAGAGCCTTGTCCACAAGAGATATTCTGTGGGTTGTGTTTGTCCTGGGCACAGCCTTAAAATTTTGCCTTAATACACTTCAATTCACGTACATTCAAAGATCACCAGTTTATCCCAGATCAAGATATATGCACAGAGAGCTGGGTTTTTGTACAAAGTTGAAAAGGCAGACAAAGGTAAATGTAAGCAGAAAAAGTTTTTTGGCTACTAGCCATTAACTTAGTGATGTGGTACAAAGGTGTGTCTATTTAAAAAACAGGTGTTCCGATTGGTGAAACATAGGTGATTTCCTGGTGTGGTGCTGCACTCCCAAAAGAGTGGGTCATATTTCTTTCTTTCTTTCTTTCTTTTTTTTTTTTTTTTGAGACAGAGCCTCAAGCTGTCCCCCTGGGTAGAGTGCCATGGCATCACAGCTCACAGCAACCTCCAACTCCTGGGCTCAAGCGAGTCTCCTGCCTCAGCCTCCCAAGTATCTGGGACCACAGGCACATGCTACAACGCCCAGCTATTTTTTGGTTGCAGCTGTTATTGTTGTTTTTTTTTTTGGCAGGCCCAGGCTGGATTCGAACCTGCCACCTTAGGTGTATGTGGCTGGCGCCTTAGCCACTTGAGCCACAGGCGCTGAGCCAAGAGTGGGTTATATTTCTACTGTATCCCATTCCAGAACTCTTTCCTCTGAGCCACCCATGCTTCCTTGGTTACACATGTTGGCAGTAGAAAGCACTGTAGTAACAGTTTGACAGGAATATTAGTGATAAGTAAACTAATATAATTTTTTAGCTATATGACACTAAAATAACGAAGTTCTCTCATTTTCCCAAAAAGATTATTCTCTAGAATCTGAATGATTTTCTATTTAAGTTATTTATATTAAGTAAACCCAGGCTCTCATGCCCGAAACTGGTTTATTAGACGTTGAATGAAACTTCACAAAGATATCCTAGTTTATCCCCAGTTGGGAGACAATCCTTGCTAACTGTTGGCTCCCCTTTTCCTCATTTCTACTCTTATCTAGTTTGCCTATACGTTAGCCCTATGTTCAGTCTCTCTCCGGGTGAAGTCAACTTTCACTGAGTTTAACGAATTGTGAATTAAAGGGGGACATTTAAAGGTACTTGGGATGTTAAGGGACTGAAAAGCTAAACTTCCATCTGTTTTGTCCACTTCTCCCCTTTCCCTGGATTCTTACCGAATTCCTTTGCTGTGTGTAGATTGTATTTTTGTGCTGTGAAGGCTTGAGCCACTTTGTTGGAAAGAAAATAACAATAATAAAACTGTTATGCCAGTTATGCTTCTCCCTAAACCGGCAAGTCTCAAACCAGTTGTTCTTGTTGCCTAGTTTTCATTGATTTTTTCAGCCCCAGACAACAGGCAGCAGAAACTCAGAACACTATCCCAACTCTTTTTGACATGAGGGGTTAAACCAGGGAGAAAGCACTGGTAACTTGGGAAACCGGATGTGGCATAATGAGAGGAGCCGTGGGCTTTTTTTATATTGTCATCTCTTCCTGATTGTATTCTTCAGCAAATGAAAGTGTCATTTTAGGAAAGGCAGAACACCAACTAATCCCAAGTGTACACTAACATAGAAATACTTTATAGATTTAGCTTTGTCTAGACATGCTTTGGTGCCTGGTGTTAATTTTTGAAAGATGTTCTGGATGTCCAAACGGACAATTTTCAAGCTTCTGTTTTGTCTACTTCTCTGAACAACTCTGTGTCCTCGTTTCCACATGCTCGTAATGTTACATGACCTTCCCAGAATCCAAAGGGACTTTCCCTTGAAAATACATTAATTTTTTATTTAGAGAGAGAGCTTATGATTTCCCTACAAGTTGCCAATATGTCATTTTGGGCGAGGAATCTCCCTTTCTTGTGTACTTCCTCAGACACTTACCAATGACTTTCATTTTTGCCAGAAACTTCCTACAGAACTCTCAGATAAATATTGACGCTCAGTAAAAATACTAACTAGCAGAATAAACTAATCCTTATTTGAATTTCAAGAGGCACGGCTGAGGGATTGGTTCATAGAGAAACAAATATATTCTGGTCATTGCTGAATGATAAGGAATTGCAGGGGGCTTGCTGAATGAATAAAGGGTTTGTAAAAAAATTGCAGCCTTATATAATACTGATAACTTTCTTTTTTCTCTGAGAAGCTTGCTCAGCAAGGTGATTTGTGAGCTGCTGAATCATGTGGTGAAATAATGTTCAGCTCTGCCTTCAAAGGTGATCTCCTTTGGGCTAACTTGCAACTGGTTATTAAAAAGTCCTAAAAAAAAAAAAAAGAATAAATAGTCCTTGGCAAGCAGATCACTATAAAATGCCCAAGGTGATATATCCCCTAAGTCCTTACTTAGTACCTTTGGAAGTTAGAAGAATCTTTGTTACTTGTGGGAAAATGGTAATTATTGTAGTGATAAACCCATTTTAAAAGTTTCCAAAGACTATTCTATATCTTAACTTTCAATATGAAGATCCTGGTTGTATTCTACTGTATTCCATTACAGTTTTGCAAGATGTTATCTTTGGAAAAAACTGGGTATAAGGTACCTGAAATCTTTTTTTTTTTTTTTTTAGAGACAGAGTCTCACTTTATCACCCTTGATAGAGTGCAGTGGTATCACAGCTCACAGCAACCTCCAACTCCTGGGCTTAGGCAATTCTCTTGCCTCAGCCTCCCAAGTAGCTGGGACTACAG
>CAUYQV010166588.1:0-15756 GCA_963574575.1 Galagoides demidoff
CCCAGCTACTTGGGAGGCGGAGGCAGGAGACTCGCTTGAGCCCAGGAGTTGGAGGTTGCTATGAGCTGTGATGCCATGGCACTCTACTCAGGGGGATAGCTTGAGGCTCCGTCTCAAAAAAAAAAAAAAAAAAAAAAAGAACTTTCCCTTTACAATTTTCAAATTTTTGTATTTGCCTCTAACAATTGTTTTTGTGCTTAATTGTATCCTCTATAGTGTAGTTTAGGAGACATGTTGATTTATATAAAAACATACCTGGCTCAGGCTTCCAAGTAATAATTAAAAGCATATATTATAATAAAATGGTTCCTCATGCCACAGAAAGAGAGAAGCCCCAAAAGAGCATTTGTAGTAATCTGGGCTGGTGATTATTTATGCAGAATATGTTTCCTGCGGTGCAGTGAGAACTGAAGGGTGTTCATAACTAATTTCTTTACCAATAGAACCCTTCTTACTGTGTTTAGAAGTCACTGACTGATTCACCAGTGGACTACTGTGGCCTTTTTGCAAAATGTCTATGGTATCATCATTTAAATCTTAAACTCTTTCTTTACTATCTTATTTTAATTTATTTTTGTGGTGGTTTGGTTTTGCTTTTGGGACATTTAAAGTGCCAGATATTGTGCTAGATTTCAGTGATTCAAGGCAAATAACACATTATTTTAAATATAAGAATTTTATTTCAAATCGGAGTTAATTAAATTCAGATTTAATTAATGTTTAGTAGCTTTGAAAGAACTGACATATAAACACATATTTATAGGTGAGGGTGGGGTGAGGTACTGTTTATCTGCCTTCCTTTATCGGTCTACCTATCACCTATTTATCTCTATCTTTATGTGTATGTAGTCCTTCTGTCTCATCCTCCATTTCAGAAAAGATTGGGGCAGATTTCAATAAAATAGAAGGGTCAATAAAATAGATGTCAATAAAATATTTCCGTTAGCAACATAAAGTATTTTAACTTGCATGGGGGGGGGCATAATAGTTTAGAAGGTTCTTGAAATGCGCTGGGAATTTAAGACATCTGCTAGGGATGAATGCCAGTGAAGATCTGAGAACAAAATGGGAATATAAATCAAAACTGTTCAAAGGATGTTTTTCTTGCTGCCTTTTACCAGGAGTTTTACAGAATATCCAGTGGCTATTTACTCTGACATAAAATGGGAAATTAGCAGTGGCTTTCTAATTGCATCTGGTGATAAGTGAGGTCACCATTCGGTCCAGATGTCATTCATCGCTACGCATTCCTCAGTCTCATTTTGGCTGACATCTCTAACTACTTCAATATGTCCCAGCACATGTGAGAGGAGGGAGAGCAGAAGGGACAGAGAGAGAGAAAGAATGAAAGCAAAGGAAAAAGAGAGAGAGAGTTTCAGCCTCCATGAATGAAATGAGTACAGACTATTTTCAGTGAAATAAATAAACGTTTCCTGTGAAACATTCAGAATTCTTCTCCCCTCTCGCCTGTTTGCACTCCTTTTTACTAAACATTTTTGGTTGCTCTTTTAGAATGAATCATTATTTCAGTATTCATTTTTGATAGTCCATGAAGAATCTATTTATGCTCTTCTAAAGTTAGGATGACCCACACCAGATTCAGCAGTTGAGCTGAATATTAGCTAATTCCTCAAACAGTAATTTTCCTGTCTTTTTATTTTATTGTTAACTTTTTAGCAATTCAGTTCCAATTCCTATTTGCCTTTTGAATGCAGACATACATTTTGCTAAAGGTTTTTCGATTTCTTCATAGATAATGACTTACAAATCTCAGTTCTATAGAGTATGTTGCCTTTTAAAATTCAACTCATATTTCTTGCTTCTTGTTGTTTCCCAAAGCAAGCCCTTCAGTATTTATAAGCTTTTTATTTTCTGTTTCTTGAAAATGCTCACAAGATTGATGTTCTGTTCATTGTGAGTTTTTGCACAAGATGCCCTGTACATATCACCATTCTCCATGCATCCCTGCATAGAACACTGGCTACATTATATTTGAACAAAAACATTTTTGGAAGAATATTTTTTCTCATTGCATCTGGCCGTTTTATCATTAATCCAAAATAAAACTACAGAAGCTAAAAATATTTGAAGTGCTACAATCCTAGAATTCAGTGCAGTCTTCCATTTTATATTTAACACAATGCATGTTTGAAAAATAAACTGTAGGTTGTTCATCTAAATGTCTTTTTTTATACATATTTGAGTTCCAGCAAACCCTCTTAATATGTAGGATAAAATGTTGGGAGCTTGTGTATATGTTTTATGTATATTTGTAAATATGTGTGTGTGTACATATATATATCTATGTAGTGGGAGAGAGAGACCACCCCTCCAACCACCTAAAGAAATGTATTTTCAAAACCTTGTTGAAACACACAGACTTGAAATCAATTTGTATTATTTAGAAATATAGATTTAATAAAAATAAAAAGATGATGATATAAAACATTCATGTCTTTTTAGTAAAATTTAGAAGATAGTGAAGCTTCCTACCTAAAACCTGTTATTTTATCCTTCTTTTTTTCTAGCTAGGCACCAGCATTGACTCAGTGGGGTGCTACTGATACTTTTCAGCATCTCTGGCCCCTCCATACTGAGGAGAATAAGTTGCTTCCAAAGCATTGTGAAAGTCAAAAAGACCCTTCAGGTTTTCCACTTCTTAGCATATAGAAAGCTGCAAGATATGTTCTCACAGTGGAGGACCTTACAACTGATTCCATATCTGATGGTAAAAGATCGCATGTCTGTACAATATGCATAAGAATACATGAGAACCTTCTCTTCAGCATTGTATGAGAAGGCTTATAGATTAAAAAAGAGGAAAAATGTTGCATTCACAGATGCATGATTGGCTATATGAAAAAGCTCTGCTCTACTCCAGACCACAGACCTTCCTGAACATCCACCACATCCTCCCAACAAAAATAATCATCCTCTAGTTGGCTAATTAAAACTACATGCCCCTCTCAGCAGGAAGAAATTACAGAAGAGAGAAGTCAATGTCCACTATCCCAAGGCCAACCCCCTATTTTTTTTTTAATATATCAAGAAGGGAGGATTGTTAGATAATTGCCTCAGAAAGTCCCTGCCCCCCAAAGCCCCATCCTACTCTTAAAGTCACAATTCCTCCCCAAGCACAGGCAGTGACTTACCTCATCACTGTTCCAATGACCCACTGCCTGCCCCTAACGACTCTTTCTGCAGGAGCAATAACTCCTCATTGGTTATCCCACCATCCTGTCATCATTCTAAGACTTCCCTGTATAAGGGTACGTTTCTCCCCTCCCTCTCCGCTCTCTCTCTCCCTCTCCTGTCTTGCTCTTCTCTTCCCTTATCCACTCTCTCCTCATCTCTCTCCCCTCTTCCCTCTCCTCTCTTCTCTTTTTTCTCCCCTCCTTGGTGCTGCTCTGAAGCCTTCTCCCCCCACCAACAAAGACCTTTCGTACAAAAAAAAAAAAATTTCAAAAAAACCCTACTAGAACTAGTAAACAAATTAAGTGCAGGTCAAGAATATAATTCATATAAAAATGAAATTATATTTCTATATGCTAGCCGTAAACATTTGAAAAATGTAATAAAAATGGAAGTATATGTGTACATACACACGTGCAATTTAAATATCACTAATATGTATGCTTGTGCATATTTATTATGTGCACATGCACACATATAATTTGAATATCACCAATAACAACAAAATATTTGTAAAATGTATATGCTGAAATCTAAAAATTTTTGGTGCAAAAAATTAAAGGAACACTATGAAAATAAAAAGAATTACAAGCATTGGGTTCAGAAGATAAACCTGTAATATTGTTAAGACAGTCAAATGGTACATAGATTGAATGCAATCTCAATAAAATTTTAGTTATTCACTTTTAGAAATCCACAATCTGATTATGAAAAATATATTTTTAAAAATAAAGAATTATCAGTAGGGTTTTGAAAATAAAGAAAAAAATTGGAGGATTTATACTACCTGAGTCGAAATTTCACTGTAAAGTTAAGAATTAAAACATTGTGTGGGTCATGTCAAAATGATGGAAATACAGGTCATTTAAAGGTAGAATCAAGATATATTCCTATATGCTTAGGGACAATTTAATTTCAACCTAAAGAACTATCAAAATTTAATACTTTTCAACAAAGAATACTAGATTATTGCATATCCATATAGAAAAAAATGACCTCAAATCAAGATTTCTACAGTATAAGCAATAGTGTATAGTAACTCATCTAGCTAACTATAATAACTAAATTATAAAACTCCTGGCAAAAGTGGTAGAAAATTTGTGATGTGTGATTATGCAAAAATTCTTGGGAAGAGCCCCAAAAGCGTGAATATAAAGGAAATATTTTTAACTCAAACTTGAGCAATATTAAGGGTCCCTCTTCATCAAACAACAACATGAAAAAGAAAAAAAGATACACTGTGGATCGACACAAAACATTTACCATATACACAGCTGATGAAGAATTTTTTATTCATGAATTATTAAGAATTCTTATAAATCAGTTAGAAAACAAACTCAGTTAAAGATACAAAAGTCAAATAGGTAATGAAAATATATTTCTAAAATTGCTCCTTATTAGGGCAATGCAAACTAAAATAAGGAGATACTACCATTTGCCAACACCTAGTAGAATAGAATGGCTATAATTGAAGAAGAACAATAACAATAAAAGTGACTATATAAAGGGCAGAAAGGGAGGTGGAGTAACTAGACCCTGTATATTACTGGTGGGGGTCAAAGTGGTACCCCAAAGTTGAGAGAGAAGGAGTTTAAACGTTCCTTTTTAAAGTTAAACTTTCTTCAACCATATAGCTCTGAAATCCAAATCCAGCTATTTATCCAAAGACAAAAAAAAATGTGTACACATTAAGACCTTCGTACATAGTCTCCCCAAACTGGAGACAACGCAAAAGTCGCTCAAAAGGTGAATAAATTAACTCATTGTGTTAAATCCATGCTATTTAGAAAAACACAAAAGAACACAGAAGCAAACATATAAATTCACTCCTGGATGAACCTCAAAAGTGTTGGATTAGGGCCATATGAAAAACAACAACAACAACAACAACAACAAAAGACCCCATGTGATGTGCCACCCACATGAAATACTGGAACCAGGACAATTTTGGAAGGCAAAATCAGATAAGGGATTATCTGAGGGTGGGTTTGGGGAGTAATTACCTGGGGTTAAATCCCACTACAAAGGGACAAAGGTGATTTTGGGAAGCTAATAAATTATACAATATGACTCTATGAGGAATTGTTAGTTCCTCATAGAATTATACGTTTAAAAGGGATCAGTTTTACTAAATGCAATTAGACTTCAATAAATGTGAATCTTTCAGAAATGATTTCTTACCTTTCCAAATCCTCTGTAGAAAGAGAAATACTCTTCCTGATAGAGAATGATTGTTGCCACTTTTCTTTTTCCCAAGTCCATTTTCCCAGCTTCTCTTGTAGTTAAGGATGAGAAGTTTTATCAGTCCCCACTGTGAGAGCACTCCTTACTGATTAAAAACAAACAAAGAAAATGTGGTGAACACTATGTTAACCAGTTTGATGAAAGTATTTCAAATTGTATATAAAACCAGCACATTGTACCCCATAATTGCATTAATCTACCCAGATATGATTTAATAAAAAAAAAAAAAGAAAACAAACAAAAAGACTCAAAGAAAAGTTTGTTTTCAAAGCCAAATTCTTTGTCTTTCCTCCGTTGAACAGTTGAATAAAAACATGATGTTTGCAGCAGGGCACAGTGGCTCCTGCTCCTGTAATCTTAGCACTCTGGGAGACTGAGGTGGGTGGACTGCTTGAGATCATACCCACATCTGATAAATAATTTTTTATTCAGAATTTATTAAGAATTCTCATAAATCAATTATAAAACAACAAACTTAAAGATATGAAAATCAAATTGGAACATGAAAATATATTAAAAAATTTGAAACCAGGGGCGGTGCCTGTGGCTCAGTCACTGGCCCCATATACCAAAGGTGGTGTATTCAAACCTGGCCCTGGCCAGCTAAAACAGCAGTGACAACTGCAGCAAAAATAGCCAGGTGTTGTGGCAGGTACCTGTAGTCCCAGCTACTTGGGAGGCTGAGGTAAGAGAATTGCTTAAGCCCAAGAGTTGTATGTTGCTGTGAGCTGTGACACTACAGCACTCTACCGAGGGCAACAAAGTGAGACTTTGTCTCAAAAAAGTAAATAAAATAATGAAAATAGCCTGAGCAAGAGGAAGACATTGTCTCTAAAAACTAAGGGGGCATTGTGACAGGTACCTGCAGTCTCAGCTCTTTGGGAGGCTCAGGCAAGAAGATCTCTTGAGCCCAAGAGTTTCAGGTTGCTGTGAGCCATGATGCCATAGCACTCTACCAAGGGTGACAAAGTGAGACTCTGTCTCAAAAAATGAATGAATGAATGAATGAATTTAAATGAAGACAAGATGTATGGAATTGATGGTTCTATGGAATTGGAGCTTCATGCATTTCCAGATTTGTTGTTAATCAGATTAGTTGTTAACAGCAGGCAAACAATTTTAATGTAAGAAAGAAAATAATTTCACGAAGAACAAAATGTTAAATCTTATATAAAGATGTTCTATGAGTTCTCACTCTAAATATTGCTCTCTGTTCTTAAAAATATGGGCAGCAAGTGTTTCTCTCTGGGGTCTTAACATGGCACCAATATAATGCAATGATAGATTTCAAAATGTACAAGAGATAAGGCCAGTTTGCACATGAATTCACAGAAGTAATTATAGTGACTCTTGCCATTCTCATGTCTAAGGACTTCTCCACTGGTATTTTTACTCATGGATTCGCATGACACTGACTTTACAACTTTTTTCTGAGGTTTCTTCTATATTTCGCCCACTCCTGGTTGCCGTCCTCCTTCTGTAACTCCTTTGACATGTACGTAATATAATGCGCTTCAAATTACCAGGATGGCCATTGAGCAGGGCAAAGCATGTGTTTCCACATTTCTCTCTTATCAGGAAGTAAAGATTATTCAGTGTGTTCTGTCAGTATCCATGAAAAAGTAAAGCCAATTTATTAACTTATAGGTAGGGTAAAATAAAATATCAGAAACTCCGAGGCTTTCACAGTTTTGTCAAAAGACACAGATTTCTGGGTCAAAGACATAAAAAGGTAACTTTATAAATTATAGTACAGCAATTGCAAGAGCATCTGAATTTGGGTTGGTTACCTTTGCCCCAAATCTGTTAGGATAACCTCAATTTTGGCCTGTTCACAGTGGAAAAGATCTCTTAATTGAGGAGGAGAAAATGAGAAAGGGCACCTGAATGAATTCTTCTCTGGTTGAGGGCAAGATACAATGAAGCCATACAGATAATAAAGATGAATTTCACTACTTAGACATAGACAAGATCAGTAAGTCAAGAAAATACTATTGTAATCCGTATTTAATCCCTGATATAATGCAATTAAAGTGTCTTTTATCTATACACTCAAATGATTTTAAATGACCAATATTAAAAATATTGAAAAAATGAGGGGATGAAATTGGAAGTGGTTTAATAAATCACTAACACAGCACCTTAAGTGAAAAAAAATTCTAGGAAGGTATATAAATATTTAACTGGTGTGCAGATGACTGCTTGAAGAAAAAGGACTGAGTAAAATGCTTGTGTAATACAAATCTGAAGCGCACTCACTGTGTGTTAAGATAGATCATGATTTATTATACATACTGTGACGATAGCTTTATTAGCTTCATAAAATAAAAGATATTCTGTGTTGCTTTTCTTATTAAAAATGTGTTATATTCTGTTTATGACAAATTAGCTTCTTTCTGGAATATTAGAACACCCTTTCTTCTATATGAATTGGAGAAAGTTGATTAAGTTCCTGAGATATGTTATGGGCTGAACTGTGTTCTCCAAAATTCATATGTTGAAGTTTTGATACTCAGAGCCTCAGAATGGGATTATAATCGGATATAGGATAAACAGATAATTCAGTAAGATTAAGTCATTAAAATTGGCTTTAATATGCCTCGTGTCTGTAATAGGAAATGTGGACACTGCCATACACAGAGGGAAGACCCTGGGAAGACACAGGAGAGAAAGCCCAACCCACCGGTCAAGGGCACAGGTGTTCTAAGCAGCAAAGTGTGGCCACCACCATCATGATATTTAACTTTTAACACCAGAATGGTGAGAGAATAAATTTCTGTTTTTCATCCCCTAGGCTATGATACTTTCCCTAGCAAACTAACACAGCTTAGCCTTTCATCAATGAAAGGACTTGAAAATAACTTACCTCACAGAGGACACATTGACATTTTTGTCCCTGTCCTTATTTTCATACCACTGAACAAAAAAAAAAACCCCTCTGTATTCTAAGATGTGGATAAACAAAGTTGAATCAATTTGATTTTATATTTATACTTCCAAAATATGTTATAACCCATTAACTGCTACTAAAAATAGTGAGCAAATATTGTTCAGTTTAAGAAAGTGTAGTTCTCCTTTGGAAAGTGTTTTCTTTTATAGTTTAATAATGACCATAAAAAGATATACAACATAACCCAGATGCATTAATTGCCTTGATGCTATGGAATTTAAGACAATTTTAGTTTGAGAGTTGGCAATTCTCCGTAAATATCTTTTTGATAATAATTATATAATTTACATATTAATTATAGCAATGTAATAATTTTACAAAGAGATAGTTTTATACTCAAAGCCAAGGAGTAAAGACAGTGTTGCTTATGGTCATTGTTATTAATGTGGGTTTGCTAAGTTTTCTGAAGGGACTTGAGGGTTAAAAATTACACAAAAATATGGATCTGTAGCCCCTGTTTCCTAATTCATCTTGTGACAGCATCTGGGCTCTTCAACCTAACCTATGAAACTGGACACTTTACTTTCTTCTTTTTTTTTTATTATTTTCTTATTTTCTTCTTCTTATTATAATTTATAATTTATTTTATTTTATTTTTTTGCAGTTTTTGGTCAGGGCCGGGTTTGAACCCACCACCTCTAGTATATTAGGTGGGCACCCTCCTCTTTGAGCCACAGACACTGCCCTGCTTCCTTCCTTTCATTCTCCTCAAAGATGAATAGAGAAGATGCCAATGTATTTAAGTTCTAATGGAAACAAAAATACCAACTGGACTTATCACATGTTTCTACTTATATTAAGAAAGGAGCACTTGGAGGAGAAACAGAAATGACCAGCCTATGTTAAGGTTGTCACAATTGATGTAACTTTTCCATTCTGCAAGGGGAGTGATGTATCTTGACTGTAAGTGACGCATATTCTGGATATGGTTTTGCTTTTCCTGCTGACACTTCCACAGGTATCACAAAGACTTATAAACTATTTGATCTTCCAGTGTAGGATCCATACAGCATGCAATGGATCAAGGGCTGAAGTTACAGCAAAGAAGGTAAAGTTGTAGGCACAGAGCTTATCATATATTGCAGCATGCAGAAGCTGAAGGGGTAATTGAATAGACTTTTAAAGGTAAAACTCAGTTCCACGTTGGGGACAATGCATAGTAAGGAAGTATGCCATCCTTCAGTGTGACTGGGAGTCATAAGTTATATATGTCTGTACAGCACCATGTCTTCCATGGGTGGAAAGCATCAATCGAGGAACAAAAATGGACAAGGAATAGCCTACTGCCTTCTCCCGCTTGATTTAGATCATTTATGATTTTCTTTCTCATAAATATGAGTTATAAATGTTTGATGTGTTGGTTTTCAGAGGGGAAATGGTACTGCGGATACAGTAAAAGTAAAATTAAACTTTAAGCTATAGCTTCCGCTTAGTAACTTGGAATCCTTATGCTAAAAGATCAGCAGATGCAGAAAAGTGTTGTGATCCTGGTAGGTACAATTGGCCATGATGAGTTGTAAGGGTAGGGTGTGGTTAAAAAATAAAGGGGGGGGCTTACATCACTTAGTAGAATGCCTTGGATATCCATCCATGTCATCACATATGTCAAGATTTTCCTCTCTTTTAAAGCTGACTAGTATTCCTTATAGCATATATGTACCTACATATGCATACATAATGCATTTTTAAATCAGTTCATCCACTGATGAACATTCAGGTTGTTTCCACCATAATGTTCTTATGATGGTCAAAGAGTTGAAAATATCTTTTCTAGACTGTGATTTCAATTTTTTTAGATAAATGCCCACAAGTGGGGTTTATGGATCATGTGATATTTCTATTTTTTACTTTTTGAGGAATCATTATACTATTTTCTGTAGTAGCTTCATTATACTAAGGGAAATTATCCAGTCACAAGGAGACAGATATTGCATGATTCCACTGATATGAGAAATTAAAATAGTCAAACACATAGAAGCAAAGACTAGACTGGTGGTCACCAGGTATGAAGGGTGGGAGTTACTATTCAATAGGTTTAACATTTTGATTGACAAGATGATCAAATTCGAGAAATCAGGGCCACTCTTACATTGTGCCTATGGTTAATGGTATGGTGCTATCCATGTGAAAATTTGCAAAGAGGATAGATATCATGAGACTTCAATAATATAAATAATTATGCCAGGCATAGTGGCTCATACCTGAAATCTTAGAACTTAGGGAGCCCAAGGCAGGGGGATCATTTGAGGCCAAAAATTCAAGACCAGCCTGGAGAAGAGCAAGACTCAATCTTTACCAGTAAAAAAAAAGTTAATAATAAGAAAAGAAAAGTTAGCTGACCATGGAGCTGTGGTAGTCCTAGCTAAAGTTAGCTGGATATGGTGGAGTGCTAGTCCTACTACTTGGGAGACTAAGGCAGAAGAATTGCTTGAGCCCAGGAGTTTGAGATTGCAGCGAGCTATAACAGTGACAACATTGCAACATAGTCTGGGCAACAGAGCTAGATTCTATCTCAAAATAATAATAATAATAATAATAATAATAATAATAATAATAATAATGGCAAAGTGTGAAGTATAAAACAACTCTGAGGGCAGAGATGAGCATCTTTGGCTTTAGGTGATTTACAGAGGTGCTCCAGGTATGTGGTTCTACTTTGTTCAGTTTTGATAATAAGTGGATACAAGCAACATCCTTAGACTGACAAAGACATGACGATATCTCAGACTTCAAGGCTAAGAGTGTGAGTGTCCTGACTAGGCAAGCCACCTAGAGGGTGACAGGAATCAGACATGCTTTGTAGAAAGGGGGACAGTGAGTGTCATTTGTAGCCTCCAGTATCCCCTAACCTTCCTTATGTAAGTTTCCCGGGAAAGGAAATCAACAATTTCACAGCAGACCTCCCCAGAATTACTCATATAAGGAATCCAGAGTACAGAAGGACAAGTATAATGCACCTAATCAAGGGACTTGCCTTTTGTGATACATTTTTTTTGCCTTCTGCAGAAAATATAATTAACACCAGCAACAAGGGCAAATCCGGACAAAACCAACTTATTTTCACGAGAACATATAAATTTAGAATGCATTTCCAATAAGTTTGCTATATTTGTTAAATCAAGTGGAAAATCTAGCATCCTTTAATTTAGAACCCCTTCCTATGTTGCTTAATGTAGGTCCCTTTAAGGGTGTTGTTCAGAGTAGGACGTGTGGCATATCAATTGCTCAGCACCTGCTGTTACTTGTGATTAAGAGACACACTGTTCAAAGGAAATTGTCTTGTAATTACTACAAAAAGGAGGCAATCAACACAAGTATTGTTGTTTTATACTTTAGAGAGATAGAAAGAATGAAATTAAAGCAGAATCTTTATTTGATCATCACAACTCATTTAACGTAAGATTGTTTTTATGAACTATCTACCACCTACAGCGATGTCTCCTAGCAATATCAGCTGTCCCTCTGCTTATAAAAACTAATCTGACCTTTTGTAACTTTACATCATTTAGAACACTTAACACAAAAAAATACAGGGGCATTTGAGACCTTCTTCTCCATCTCTGGATTAATGTTTTTTAATAATTAGCATATTTGTTGATTAAATCATCTTCAGTTCCAAGGTTTTAATCTTGGTTTTGTTGCTGTAAGTCTTCCAAATACAGGTTAACTATGCCTTATCCAAAATATTTGAGACCAAAAATATTTTAGATTTCAGAGATTTTCAGATTTTAGAACGTTTGCATATACATAATGAGATTTTTGATAGGAACCAAAGCTAAATACAAAATTATATTTTGTATACACATAGCTGAAAGTATTTTATAAAGTATTTTTAATAATTTAGTACACATAGTTTTGACTAAATTTCACTATGACCCATCACATGAAGTCAGGTGTGATAACTTTTAAATATGCAGATGGTTGAAATAACTGATCGTTTATTTTCGTGGAGGAATCTCCATATGATTTTCCATACAAATGAGGTTGTACTCATTTGTAGTTCCACCAAGCTTGTATAATCATTCCTTTATCTTTGCATTTGTACCAGCATTAATTGTCTTTTGGGTTCTTAATAATAGCCATTCAGACAGGGTTAAGATGTATGGGGTTATCATTATCTTAAGCACCTAGGAATATGAAAGCAAACACTACACATACTCCCCAACAACTGGGGGCTCAATGATGGGGGCTCAATGATGGGGGCATCCAGACACAAAGAGACACAAAGAACGTCGGAAATCAAGAAGGGGGGGTTTGAGTGGGGCTGTGAGTGAAAATTTACCAATGAAGACTATCTTGGTGATGGTCACACCAAAAGTCCCAACTTAAGCATTGTACAAGACATCCATGTAAGAAAAAAAAATTGTTCCCCTCTTAATATTTTGAAATTAAAATGAATAAATAATTGAACATATTGATAAAAATGTTTCTGATGATCTATTGCATTATCTTCATTTATTTGAGTTTTAGATAATAATTTATTGGGTATGTGTTGTATATCAGGCTATATTCTAAGGTTCGTTTACTTATACATGTTGTCATAAAATTATAGGGAATCCACAATATTCTATGTACCTTTAAATATATTTGAGAAAAAAAGGTTAAGTATTGTCTCAGTGTCATGCAACTAGGATAAAGTCAAAATTTGGGTTCAAACCTGGCCCCTGGCCAAAATCTGAAAAAAAAAAAAAAATTGAGCTTCTGTTGACTTTAAATTTACCCATATTTCATCAAGAAGTGACACTGGAATTTTGCTCTTCAGCAGGTTCTTGGTCTCAGAGATTTGAAGAATGAACCCACGGACCACAGATCAGTGGTAAGATAGGACTTTTATTAGAAGTTAGGAAGGGATACAGAATAAGTAAAAAGCACCAGAGCTTCTCAAAGGGGGAAAGAACTGAAGAACTCTGAGGAGTTTCCATGTGGGCTCTTTTATCTAGGGGTATTAGGTTTAGAGCATTACACAGGCTGGCAGTTGGTAGGTGGAAATAAGTGTGTTAACAAATGAATAAATGTAATTATCATGTCCTTTACAGTCTTTGTCCCGGAGAAGGGATTAGGGTGTTAGCGCCTACCCAAGGTAGAACCACTCAAAAAAACCATCACAGGCTGCTTTGTTCAGGATCTTATCAGAGCCTGAAAAAGGCACTCTGCTTGTGCCTGGAAATGGGGTTCTGACCTCTGAGCTCATCTGGGCCTAGAGAATAGGAGGTTCCCTGTTTAGTTCGGAGTGGTGGAATCCTGTATCAGAAGTACCTGTATGATCTTTTTCTTTTCCAGAAATTATGTAAGCAGTGATAGCAATCAGAGTAACAAAAAATTACTTTTTCTTGAACAAAAATGTATTTATTTCTTACGACCTTGGCAAATGATAACTGATGGCATCTTTTTATCACTGTAATATATCTGAAAAAAAAATCAAGCTCATAAATATAAGCTTTTAATTAATAGCTGATACCAATATCAAATTTAGCAAATGGATGTTAAATAAATTAATGCTGATTAAATATAAAAACATTTATAATTAAAATCTAATAGGAAAGTTAGCTGGCATATTTGTGGTAAATATTTAATAAAGGTAAAATGAGGATTAATAGTTCACTGAAGTGGAATAATCTGCTTCTCCTATATTATTAACCATTTAAAATTATTCAGAAAATATTTTTGAAAAGCATTTTTCATTGGCTCAGATAATTCAATTTTGACCTTTTTAAAAGATGTCTCTCTGAAAAAATAATCAGCAATGTCCAAGCTTGTTTAAGGAATACCTAAATTTAAAAAAAAATTGTAATTCCAAACCCTATGCATTTGTTCTTTAAGATATTTCATGGATAAAAATCACCAAAAATAAATGTGTAGGATGCATTGTTTATATTGTGTTTCAACTCGTTTAATTTTTTTGAGACACATCTATTTGGCTTTTAACATCTCTTCCCTGAGTTTTATGAACAAAAATTGGCTTTTAGCGTTATAAAATGCATTTGTAGACCCAAAAGCCTGATTTACTATGGTTTATTTTTTCTATATTATATAAAATAATATGTTATTAAAAGTTAGTAGCAATCCATATTATAATAAAAAGTAATCTTCTCAGCAATGAGTACTGCATACAAACTCATGATTAAAATTTATTCTAAAAAACTGTGAAATGCATGAATCAGAAACATAAGGGGTTAGTTTATTATAGAAATGATTTTATAAGCTAAGCATTTGTTTTGTTTCATAACTTACCCAAAAAAGTTTCCAAGTAAAAAAACAAAACAAAACTGCTGATTGGCATTTTTATACAGATAAGAGTTTTGTAGCCCACCATTTCAATCATTCATGTGTAAATGAATTGCTGAAAATGCTCAAAATAATTGAAAACAGATGAATATTTTGAACATAATATGAATTCTCTATTTAAGTTTTTCTCTCTTCGAAAGCCCTTACTTTCACAGGGACTGGTGGGACTACAAAAGCATTCTGTAGTCCAGCTTGAATATCATGCATTTAAAATGAGCTGATCTGAATTAATGAGGTCATGAGGTCTAAATGAGATACACAAGTTTCTCTGTGAATTTAAAACTGGATAAAAACCACAGCTAGGCCAGTTTTTCCCCTTGACATAACATCTCTGACACAGATACTTAAAATTGGGTCTAGATGATTTTTTAAAAATAGACTTTACTTTTTTAAAGGAATTTCAAGTTCATAGACAAATTGAGTGGAAGGTACAGACAGTTCTTGTACACCCTCTATCCCCACAAGTACATACCCTACTCTCAATCAACCTTCTTTATCAAAGTAGTGTATTTTCAGAATTGATTACCTTGTATTTACACATTATTATCACCTAAAATCCAACATTAGGGTTTACTCTGGGTGTTGCACACTCTACAGGTTTAGGCAAATGTAGCACCATTAAGGTATTGTACACGGTTGCAATGGACTAAAAATTCTCTCTGTTCCACTAATTTATCCATCTCTTCTGCTTAACCCGTGGCAGCCACTGATGCTTTTACTGTCTCTGTAGTTTTGTCATTTACTCTGGGCCATACTGTTGGAACGATCAAGTAGGCCGGTGCTTTTGCAGACTGACTTCCAATTAGTAACATGCACCTCAAGTGTTAACTGAGAAAAGGCAAAATGCCAGAGTAGGATGCAGAAATACGATGGGGTTTATTAGGATCTGAGGAAGTGCAGTTCAGGAGACACAGATTTGCTAAAGGTAAAATTGTGTTTCGAAGAAGGGAAGGAAGGTAGGAATTTTTTGTTTTAAAGGAAGCTGAGGGTGATGACATAAGTTGTTTTGAGAGAATTAACATCAGTGAAAGAGACTGGCGTAGTCCATGAACCTGTAGTCCAGGTGCCGCGGCACTGAAGCAGTT
>CAUYQV010166589.1:0-26443 GCA_963574575.1 Galagoides demidoff
GTGTATGGGCATGGCAAAAATCTCCAGCTTCCTACAGCACAGCTGCAGTAAGCCTTTCCTCTGCTTCACTTTCTCAATGAGATAGGTGAGCAGCTGATCCTGGGTGCCTTCCCCGAGGGCCAGATCGATGAGCACCTCCACGGGAGCCAAGGGCTGCTCTGTTCCTGTGCACAAATCACCCACTTTTTGCTTCTTCCTCATGGGCTGGGCTGCCTCTGCATCAAGCAGTGAGCATACACTGCCCTTGGTTCCAGACCACACAGTCCAGAAGTCCTGATGAGTATTCTTCCGTAAGTCCAGCACTTGCAGTTTCCACCTCCTATGGGGAAAAACAGGCCATTGGGTGAGATGCTTTAAGATCAGCTTGGAATAAAACCATGCATCTCAGAATCTAGGCAAGACCCAGAAGTCTGAGCTGCACCTTTACTCCAGATGTCAGCTGCTCCCTCTCCTGCTGGGATCCTGTCATCCTTCCAGGTCCCCATTCCTATACACGTCCTTTCACTCAACTCTGCATCTTCCTCACTCCACATCCATAAGCTCATTCCCACACTGACCCCAGCAACAGTCGCAAGGCCTCTCTGGGCTTCCCTACTGTCAGCAGAGCCTCCTGACCACACTTTGGTTTTCTAGATTCCTAAAGGCCCTCCCAGGCTGCTGGTCACCCTCACCTGGGGCGAACCTCCTGGGCCAGTAGCCCATCCAGCCCATCCAACACAGCCCAGAAGGTCTCCTGGTGGGGCTGCTGTTCCTTCATCAATACCCCCAGAGGGAGGCAGGGGAAAGGCCAGGCCTGCACCATCGCCTTTAGGGTCTCACTGTGTCTCCCAAAGAAGGCTGCTGTGAACAGTGGTGGGAAGAGCTCCCTGGGCAGCTCCTCCAGAGCGGCGATGGCCAGGGCCTCATCCCTCAGCAGGCTCTGCCCCGCCAGCTTCAGCAGGCTGGGTGGGCTGGTCCACACGCTCATCTTGATGAATACGCTCCGAAAGGAATCCTAAGGGACAGTTGGGGAACAAGACAGTCTTTTCAGGCCAAGCACAAGGAACTCCATCTTCTCCCCATGACTCAAGGCCAAAGTCACTGCTCTGGCAACGGCAAAGGAGTCAGTCACTAGTTTACCCCACCATAGTTCTATACTTGGTGGCCACAAAGCCACAACTCTTCCTGTTGGCACCAGGGCAAGCATCTCACTAAGCATCAGGTAGGCAGTAGGATGAGCACAGGCACCCATCCCATGTCCACTCACCTCCCCTCTTAATTCTAGCCCCTTCTAGGGAGTTAGTCCAGAGAAGGCTGAGAGCTGACCTTACCCTAATTCAGGAAAGAGTTTCTGATTATCAAAGGAGGAGAGTGTCACATGGCCAAGACCAGCATCCTTCTCAGCTCTAATAAGCCAGATGAGAAAGATAAAGTATATATCCACAATGGGTGCTGTTACATCATATTTTTTAAAAAAACTTTATATAGGACAGCAGCATAATAGTATTACATAGCATTCAGAAATTAAGAAATGAAAAGACACCTATTCTGATAGATGCATTTTCCCCCAAGATATGATGTTACGATATATGTAGTTTAATATGTGTCCCTTTTACATATATTAGAATTACCATTTTGATATTGAAATACTTCACAGTAGAAAAAAGCTTCCACTCCTTTATTTTTTGGCTGGGCGTTGTGGCTCACAACTGTAATCCCAGCACTTTGGGATGCTGAGGCAGGAGGATTGCTTGAGACTAGCCTGGCCAACACAGTTAGACCTGTAGACCTGTCTCTATAAAAAAATAAAAAAGTTAGTTGGGCATGATGGTGCATGCCTGTAGTCCCAGCTACTCAGGAGACTGAAGCAAGAGGATTGCTTGAGACCAGGAGTTCACTCTAACCTGGGAGACGGAGTGCAACCCTGTCTAAAAAAAAAAAAAAAAAAAAAAATTAGTTTTTGAATTGACAAAAATTGAATACATTCTGGTCAACAACATGATGCTTTGAAATAAGTCTACATTGTAGAATGGCTAACTCAAGCTAATTAAAATATCTATTACCTCACATATTTGTGATGAGAACACTTAAAATCTACTCTTAGGAATTTTCAAGTATACAATACATTGTTATCAACTATAGTCACTATTCTGTATGTTAGAGACCTCTTGAAAAAGACTCCACTTGGGAGGCACCTGTGGCTCAGTGATAGGGCACTGGCCCCATATACTGAGGGTAGCAGGTTCAAACCTGACCCCGGCCAAATTGCAACAAAAAATAACTGGGTGTTGTGGTGGGCACCTGTAGTCCCAGCTACTCGGGAGGCTGAGGGAAGAGAATCGCCTAAGCCTGGGAGTCAGAGGTTGTTGTGAGCTGTGACGCCATGGTGCTCTACGGAGGGTAATAAAGTAAGACTGTCTCTAAAGGAATTTAAAAAAAAAAAAAAAAAGGAAAGACTCCTCTACGGAGTGTTTTTCTTTCTTTTTTTAGAGATGGAGTCTCATTTTGACCCCCTCAGTAGAGTGCCATGGTGTCACAGCTCACAGCAACCTCCAGCTCTTGGGCTTAGGAGATTCTCTTGCCTCAGCCTCCTGAGTAGCTGGGACTACAGACACCTGCCACAACACTCAGATATTTTTTTAATTGTTGTTGCAGTTTGGCCAGAGCTGGGTTCAAACCTGCCACCCTCGGTATATGGGACCTGCGCCCTACTCACTGAGCCACAGGCGCCAGTCTAGGAATATTTTTCAAGCTTTTAGTTTTGTTTTTTTTTTTAAAGCCTAACTCGTAAATTCACAAAACCATAAATCATACAAGCTATAATTAATGACTATACACTAAATATTTAGAACGTAATCAAGTAATATTCTACTTAATTAGATGTCTTTATGAGCCAAAAAAGCTATTTCAATAAACTACTTTATGGGGCTGGGTGCAGTGGCTCATGCCTATAATCCTAGCACTCTAGGAGGCCGAGGCGGGTGGATTGACTTGAGTTCACACGTTCCAGACCAGCCTAAGCCAGAGTGAGACTCTGTCTCTAAAAATAGCCAGGCCTTGTGGCAGGCGCCTGTAGTCCCAGCTACTTGGGAGGCTAAGGCTGGAGGATCACTTGGGCCTAAGTGTCTGAAGTTGCTGTGAGCTATGATGTCGTAGCACTCCACTGAAGGTGACAAAGTGAGACTCTGTCTCCAGAACAAAACTACTTTAGAGTCTCTCTCACCTCTGCTCCTTCAAGAGAGAAGGGCCCACTTTACTTTAGGCTGGCTAGGCGGCTCACTCCTATAATCCTAGCTCTCTGGGAAGCCAAGGAAGGATTGCTTGAGCTCAGGATTTTGAGACCAGCCTGAGCACAGGAGAGACCACATCTCTACTAAAAACAGAAAAACTAGGCTGGGTGAGATGGCTTACACCTATAATCCTAGCACTCTGGGAAGCCAAGGTGGGTGGACTCCCTGAGCTCATAGATTCGAGACCAGCCTGAGCCAGAGCCAGAGCTCATCTCTAAAAATAGCTAGGCGTTGTGGTGGGCACCTATATTCCTAGCCACTTGGGAGACTGAGGCAAGAGAATAGCTTTAAGCCCAAGAGTCTGAGGTTGCTGTGAGCTATTATGCACGGTGCTCTACTGAGGGTGACACAGTGAGACTCTGTCTCAAACAAACAAAAACCCTAGTTGGGTGTGACAGTATGTGCCTATAGTACCAGCTATTTGGGAAGCTGAGCAAGAGAATTCCTTAAACCCAGATAGACGTCGCCATGACATTTTTACCCAGAGTGACCTAGTGACACTGTCTTCAAAAAGAAAGGAAAACAAAAGAAACTACTCTAAACATCTATAAAATAGGAGAAATCAAAATGTCTGGGGTTCGAAACAAAGAAATGATACATCTTTGAGGTACTGTATATTCTAATTACCATAATTTGATTATGATACATTATGGGCATGTATCAAAGTATCACCTGTACCCCACAGATGTGTACAATTATCATATATCAATAAAAAATAAACCCTGTAAGCCAAAAAAAAAATGTTTGGGATTAAGGCAAAATCACATGTACAGAAAAGCAAAAAACCTGCTTATTTGTAAAGAAAGAAAATAGAACTGTGTATGCAGAGTAGGCCTGCAGGGCTGATGGTGGGGGGGCGGCAGTGTGCGGAGCCTGAGGGTCCTGACTCAACAGACACAGGTGTGGTATTGGGAGCTGCCTACCCAGACCTCAAGGGCAACCATAGCATTGGCTCCAATGCTCCAAGCCCCTGGGTCCCTCTGGCCCCTCAGAAGCTATGACAGGTTCTTCTAGGCACACACACCCCCCTTTCAGCCCAAACTCCCAAGGAGAGAGCAAAATCTGATTACATTACCAGATCTCAACCCAGTGAATCCCGATTTGCTTTTTATTTTCTTCAGATTTAACTGACTTGAATTGGATGCATGTTCACAAAAGGAAAATAAAAAGACAAAACAACCCTGAAAGTATTAACTATTGGGGGGAATTATGGCCCCATCATAATTACCCAAATGTTCAACTTAAAATAGCTTTATGAAGAGTGTGCTGTCACCCCAAAATGAAAATAAAACAAAATAGAAAAAAATCCCTCAAATTGTCACTTACACTTGATGTCACTTACACAGTTGATAATGTGCCCCTTCAGGGAGGACAGAGGTCCAACTGACGGGTTAGCTGGACTTCCTGACTTGAAGGTCAAGCAAAACTGTCTCACAAGGTCAAAACACTACTGAGCAACTGGCTAGCAGGAGTAAAGGTGGAGCTGGGTGCTCATAATGGAGTAGGTTATCCAAGACAAGATAAAGTTTGTCTTGTTTGTAGCACTGAAAGACACTGGCCTGAATGGAGCTGAAAAATCAGAAAGGGTCAGGTGTGGTGGCTTACTCCTGTAATCCTACAACTCAGGGAGGCTGAGGTGGGAAGATCCCTTGAGCTCAAGAATTCAAGTCCAGTCTGAAAAAGAGTGAGACCTCCACCTCTACTAAAAATAGAAAAATTAATTGGATGTCATGGCAGGTACCTGTAGTCCCAGCAAGTGGGGAGGCTGGGGCAGAAGAATCGCTGAGCCCAGGAGTTTGATGTTGCGGTGAGCTAGACTGATACCACAATACTCTAGCCTAGGCAACAGAGTGAGACTGTGTTTCAAAAAAACAAAAACACACACACACACGCACAAAAAGAGAGACAAATCAAAAGGAGAGTGGCTAAGGAAGAAACAAGGTAAGCCCGTAAACTCCCACTGAGGCAGGGTTGTTTCTTCCCTGCCTTTACCTACCCCTTTCTTCCCTAGGGGTAGGTAAAAAGTTTTTCCTCCCAGAAAGTCAGGATCCTCTTAGTGAACAGGTTTGAGAAGATTAAATCTAGGAATGTGGTTTGGGGAAGAGCCAGAGGGTAGTATTAATGATTCAGGACACCAAAAATATTTTTTGAGACAGTCTCTCTTTGTCACCCATGGAGTGACATGGTGTCATAGCTTACAGCAGCCTTAAACTCTTGGGCTCAAGTGATTCTCTTGCCTCCAGAGTAGCTGGGACTACAGATGCCTTCCACAAGGCCCAGCTATTTTTATTTTTATTTTTTGAGACAGAGTCTATGTTGCCCTTAGTAGAGTGCCATGGCGTCACAGCTCACAGCAACCTCAAACTCAGGTTAAGCGATTCTCTCGCCTCAACCTCCCAAGTAACTGGGACTACAGGCACCCACCACAACACTTGGCTATTTTTGTTGTTGTTGTCATTGTTATTTAGCAGGCCTGGGCCAGGTTTGAACTCACCAGCCCTGGTGTATGTGACTGGCCCCCTAACCACTGAGCCATAGGCGCTGAGCTGCCCGGCTACTTTTAGAGATGAGGTCTCACTCTAGCTCAGGCTGGTCTTGAACCTATGAGCTCAGGCAATCCACCTGTCTCAGCCTCCCAGGGTGTTAGGATTACAGGCATGAGTCACTGCTCCCAGCCCAAGATAGTAACTTTTCCAACTCTGAAAGCTCACTGAGGGATGAGAGCCGTGGGTTCTTCAGGACCTTGGAGCTAGCAAGAGATAAAAGCATAAACCAAAGCAAATATCCTTGTCATCAAAGAAGCCACCAGAAGACCTTATCTTTAGGGCTAAGTGTCCTTTGGCACATTGGGACTGCTCATAGGCACATCAGACCCAGGCATTTTCCTGGAAAATTTACCCCTTCTCATTCCCTAACTTCTCAGATACAGGGATCATCAGGTGCACACATTAAATTTCACCACTCCCCCCCCCCCATATATTAAGTACTGTGTACAAACACCAACACCTTGGCTCAGTGCCTGTGGCTCAAGTGGCTAAGGCGCCAGCCACATACACCTAAGGTGGTGGGTTCGAATCTAGCCCAGGCTCGTCAAACAACAATGATGGCTGCAACCAAAAAAATATCCAGGCGTTGTGGTGGGCACCTGTGGTCCCAGCTACTTGGGAGGCAGAGGCAGGAGACTCGATTGAGCTCAGGAGTTGGAGGTTGCTGTGAGCTGTGATGCCACAGCACTACCCAGGGAGACAGCTTGAGGCTCTGTCTCAAAAAAAAAAAAAATACCAACACCTTTCCCTCACAAAATTTGAAGCTACACTTGGCATTTAAAGATCTTCCAAGTTTTTATGCCCATCCTGGGCTGGCTCACCTATCAGTTCTTTTAAAGTTTTGGAACAACGAAAGGATCTTCCAAGGCCATGTTCTGCATCATGCACTGTGATGCTTTCCCAGTTTTTATATTTCTCCAGCAAGGATCTGGCTGGGAGTGTTTGAGGGTATGGCTTCATTTGCCCTGACCTGGGTGAGGAAGCTGGGATTCACTGAAGAATGTTCTCTACTTTGGTGTCTTTCTGCAGACCTCTCTCTCCAGATTTCTACCCTCAGTACCAACAGCCTTTGTGAAAACTGCATTAACCTTGAATGCATCCTATAGACATTTACTTCAACTCCCAAGCAATCACCTGTTCTAATCAGCTACAGGAGACAGAGATTAGTAACAAAGGTCATCCTCAATGTCCCTGACTACTGAGTGGAGCACATGGGCACAAGACAGGTGGCAGCAGTTCTTATTCAGTACCTCAAATAACCTTCACCAAAAATCTAAAGTTCACAGTCATTGATACTTTTAGCCTGGTGAATCTGAGACTCTGTTGGGGGAGAATCTGCTGAGATTGATGCAGGTAGTAACTGGCAGCCATCATTTGAGGAGTTTAGACGCATCTGTGACTCGCCACCTCCTCCCTCCAAAGAAGAAAAACAGGAAAAATTGTACAAGTCTATAAAAGCTTTGGAAGTTCCTATGGGATCCAGCTTCTAGGAGATCAGAGGCAGGAGGAACCGCTGTGATGTGTAACGTGAGCCTGCTCCCTGTGAGGCCGAGGACACTCCTTCACCCACTTCCATACTGTGGAGGAAGAAGCACACTTGCACAGGTGCTGTCCTTCCTCCCAGTATCAGGGAGGTCAGCCAGCCAGGGCAGGGCGGCTCATGTCTCTAATCCCAGCACTTTGGGAGGCTGAGGTGGGAGGACTACTTGAGGCCTGGAGTTTGAGACCAGCCTGAGCAACAGGGCAAGACCTCATCTACAAAAAAAAAAAAAGAAAAAAAGAAAAGAAAAGAAAAAAAAGCTAGGCTCCAGCACAACTCCCAAGGCCCAGGCATGGATTTAGGGGATACTTTGCCATAAACCAGTCACCCGTTCTCACAGTCCTCTGAGCTCAACTTGGGATGTACTGCACCCCTCTTTCCAGGCACAGAATCTCAAGGGGAGTCCCAAAGCATGTTTCCGTGCTTCTGGTTTGCCTCTCCCAGCCTGTGATGCCAAGGCAGCTCTCTTCTTCTGCATCCCACACACACAGTCTGTTTCATCATTTCAGTGAAAATATTCTGGTGCAGCCTCACCCCGTGTGAGATCCCCTCTGACATCTGAGGCAAGGATAAGAAGGGTCGGGGGTGCCCTGTCTAGCACTGGGGCCACAGGAAGCAAAGCCCTGGGGCATTTCATCCTTCTCTCTGCATAGGTGAGACATCCTAAGGAGGGATGGAAACTTCTACAAACTTCTGACTCTTCTCAATCCTCCCCAGTTTCTCTGAGATCACAACCCTGACCTCTCCTCTCTGCATGCCCTGACGTAGCCATTCTCAGAAATGTGAGGCTTTGAGACAAAGCCACCAGTTCCTGATCTACAGCCAGCAGTAACACTGGGAGTTATAACTAGGTGTCCTGGTACTAACAGCACCTGCACACTGCCCCACACTCTTCATGGACAGGGTCATCTGTAAGCCTCATGTCCCAGCTCCAGTCTCCAGCTCCAACACAAGTCACCCAGCCTTCTTGACCTCCCAGGCAGCATCTGAGGATGAGGCAGTGCACTGCTGGTGCTCACTTTCCAGTAACGCCCTTACCCCCAGTGGTCCAAGGCCACAGGGAAGTGAGACCAAGGCCTCCCTGAGCGCGTGTATTCTTCCTACTTGACACCTCACACATATCTGGCTACTGGGGTCTGATTACCTTGAATTGAGGTTTCCAATGTAACTTTGCCTTTGGGAACAGGGTCCCTAGAACATAAGCTGACTCTTAGAAAAACCAGGACTACTCTCTGGGGAAAATATTTGAAAAAAATAAAAGGCAGCTCTTTTCTCCTAAGAGAAGCCTCAGATAGAAGTTCCATCTGGCTCCTCAGTGACAAAGGACAGAGGGGAACAGGGCTCCTCACAGCCTGAGACTGCTCAGGGGACTATCTTACCTGATGATGTCTTCTGTCCAACTCTGGTCCAACTGAGTCTGGTCGCAACCCCTTCAATATTTGGTTTCCCGGGTCTCAGTCACCCGTTTCCACACACATTTGAGAGAAATAACCAAAATGCTCCAAACACAAGGAGACTGTGTTTTCACACATGTATTTACGAATCTGTGGGCCTCCTGCGAAAACCTCTGCAAATACTCCTGAAGAAACTGAAAACTGGGGGTTTGATATTGCCATTTCAGGAGACTATGTGTGTCCCCAAACCTAAGCACCAGCTTCTCTGGGGCTTGATAAAGCTGGTGCTTCATCACAAGTGACCCTTTTCTTAAGGACACTGTCCACGGTCCTGCGGCCACATTTCTATCCGTGTGGGCCTTAGGGGGCCCAGGTGCTGGCTAAGCCGCCTGCACCTCCCAATACCTGCTGTGGGGCTGATTCCCACAGCAACGTCCCCATTTCAAACGCACACCCAGTCTGCTAAAATCAAATTACAAAACAAAGCCGCCTCAGTTCGATGAGTCATTATGTACAAATAACGACGCTGCGCGGTGGCTCAGGCCTGTAGCACTGGGAGGCCAAGGAGGGTGAATTGCCCTGAGCTCACAGGTTCGAGGCCAGCCTGGTACAGAGCCAGACACCCCTCCTCCACGCCCATCTCTAAAAATAGCCGGGCGTTGTGCAGGACACCTGTAAGTCCCCGCTACTCGGGAGGCTGAGGCAAGAAAATTGCTTAAGCCCAAGAGTTGGAGGTTGCTGTGAGCTGTGACGCCACAGCACTCTACCAAGGGCGACATTGTGAGACTCGACTCGGTCTCAAAAAAAAACCCCCACAAAAAACCACAAAAAAAAACCCCCCAAACATAACAGCGGCCAGTTTCCGGCGCAAACAGCCCAGGACGAACCACGCACCTCATTTCGTTTGATCGTCACTTTGACCCTATGCTGAGGTAACCCATTTTCAGATGGAAAAGAGAAAGGAAGGGAATGGGGTGGTAATCACTGATGAATTCAAGGTCACCCTGCGAGAAAGTGGAGAAACCCGGGTTTGAACTTACTTTTTTCTCCCAAACTGCGCACCACGCCACGCCACGCCACGCCACGTGCTCCGACCGCAGCCGCTGGACGGAGAGACCCAGACGCTGACTCAGCACGTTCCCGGGACTCCGCAGGGGGCGAGCAGCCTCAGCCGACCAATCCCGGGGTCGCTTTCCTTCCAGCGTCAAGTCTCACGAGATCCAGAGGGGGCGCCCACCGAACCCAGAAGGGGTTTGGTTTCGAGTATTGGGAAGGGGGAACTGGAGGGGGAAGGATGGGGGAGGGGTGGGGTAGCGTCAGTGGTGACACCAAGAAATAAGGGCGTGGTCAATGGAGGGTAGAGGATGGGGGTGAGGTATGGGTTGGAGGTGGGGGGATGGGGAGGAGAGGCCAGGACCCCTGCAGAGATAGTGTTTCTGGATTCCCCCATCCCTCTGTGGGATGTGGGGCGCACGGGCCAGTCTCCTAGTGCCCTGGGCTTGGATCCCAGCCCACCCCACCTCCCTAGCCCAGAAAAATGCTGGGCCCATCGGTCCAAAGCCACCTTACCCACTGATGTAACCGCCAGAGCTGACGAGACCTCAGACAGGGGTTCTACTAACAGACCCTCTCCCTAGAGCGTGCTTTTCTAAGTCTTCCCCAGAGATTTGGTTTTCCAGACCTTTCGCAGAAGCCTTCCCCGCGCACCTCGCCCCCCTCCCGTGTTTGTGCTGCTCTCCTCCCCCACGCCTCGCAAGGTCTGCGGCCTGGATTTTTTCCTAAATTCAGGGCCTCCCCTCTTTGTCATCAACAGATACCTTGCACAAGTCCCACCTGGGAGCGGGTCTGGGAAGTCTGGCCTGTGCGGAGGCGCAGGGCACGGCCTGGTCTGGGCTCCACGGGGGTTGTGCCCTGGAACCTGCCCGGAGCTTGCGTCCCCCGGCCGGCAGGGGGCACTGGCATCAGCTGGGACCTTTTCAAGCCCCACGGTTCAGCATCCATTTTCTCCCTGCTTCTCTAGGGCAGTGATTTTCTTTCTTTTCTTTTCCTTTCTTTTCTTTCCTTTCTTTTCTTTCTTTCTTTCTTTCTTTTTCTTTTTTTTTTTGAGACGGAGCCTCAAGCTATCCCCCTGGGTAGAGTGCGGTGACATCACAACTCACAGCAAACTCCAACTCCTGGGCTCAAGCAAGTCTCCTGCCTCAGCCTCCCAAGTAGCTGGGACCACAGGCGCCCGCCACAACGCCCGGCTATTTTTTGGTTGCAGCCGTCATTGTTGTTTGGCGGCCCGGGCTGGATTTTAACTCGCCACCTTAGATGTATGTGGCTGGTGCCTTAGTCACTTGAGCCACAGGCGCCGAGCCAAGGGCAGTGATTTTCAACCGGTGTGCCGTGACCCACTTTTACGTGTGGTCCAGAAATGTTTAAAGAACATTAGTTAAACTATTTTTGAAGAAATTTAAAGCACAGTAAATATATATATATATTATATATAAACATTTCTGGGGGGATCGACACAATTTAAGTGTGTCCCAGAAGTTAATAAATTCAAGGGTGCCTTTGGATTTAAAAAAGTTGAAAAGCACTGCTCTAGGAGGAAGAAATCAGGCTTCTGGAGAGATGAGGAGTATCTTCCCTGGTGAAGGAAGGAAGGAGGCTCAGAGCAAAGAGAAGGCCCCACTCAAGGCCATTCAATGTGTGGGAGGGCAGGGATGAAAAAAATTTCATCCTTTTAATTTAGCTTTGCCAGTCAGGCCTGGGAAGCATTCAGCCACCTCAAACTGTATTTCTGAAAGGGGCGGGGCATGGAGTGGGGTCTGATACTTTGTCCCTGTCATCTAAATGACCCCAATTTTTCTACCACAGGCCATGGTGGTTAAGAGCAACAGCAGGTCCGCCTTCCCACTCCCCCAGGCATTCCCATGTCTGTGAACTAAACAGAACTTTAGGTTCCCACATGCACAGATGAATGAATGAACGAACTAATGAATACATGGGTACAACAAATGAGTTCGCTGCATTGATTAGAACGGGGCTGATAAAAACCTTTGTTTTTTCACCTTGGAAAGGGAGACTCTCCCTCTCTCCCTCCCACACTCCTTTCTCCTTGAGGCATTAAACAAATATTGCTCTTGAGTGGGCTGTGCATGTAACACTCAAGGATTTAGCAATTTCTGGCTTAGGGTGAAAACAAAATGAAACAAAATACCATAAAACAAGAAGATGGTTGTTTTAAAGTGACAGTAACTGATTTTCTGCAGAAAACACAGGCTGGTAGGAAAGGTATGAAGGTGCAGGGTGCATGAGACCCCTTTTCTGAGATTCCCAAGCAGGAGCTTGAAGGGATTGAGCTCAGGACACACAGACAAATCTTTTCTTCCTTTCTTTTTTTCTTTTTTTTTTTTTTTTGACACAGTCTCACTTTGTTACCTCTGGTAGAGTACTGTGGTATCCTAGCTCACAGCAACCTCAAACTCTTGGGCTCAAGTGATTGTCTTGCCTCAGCCTCCTGAGTAGCCCGGAGTTCAGGTACCTGCCACATCACCCACCTATTTTTAGAGATGAGGTCTTGCTCTAGTTCAGGCTGGTGTCAAACTTGTGAGCTCCTTGGCCTCCTGGAGTGCTGGGATTACAGGTGTGAGCCACTGCACCTGGTCTGTTGCAGAAATTTGGATGCAATGAAATGCTGGCATGGCAGAGAAGGGGCTGATGAGAAGGCAGTAGATGGAGGGGATCCTGTGGGATTTGAAAAGATCTCTTTGAATTATTATACATTGTTATTTTTACTGTTTTTTGCTGTTGCTCCACTGCAGTCCACAAGTGGCGAACAAGCTGGAGGGGAGCACAGGTGGAGGAGGGAAGAGAAGTGTGTGAGCACAACCTGGTCCAGGCTAATAGGACGAAGTGAGGTCACAGAGTAGGACACATGGGGAGGAGTCATGGTGTGGGCAAGTTGCAGGGCATGAGGGAGGAGAGTGGAGGATGACTGCACGGTGTGGGGATTGATCCTTTCTTTTATGCTATGGGTGTGTGAAAGTTAGAAATCCCAGGATGAACTCACTTTTTGTCAGACCCAAACAAATTAGAGCCTAGCGAGCAGGAGTGGGGGAGGGGAGCTCCTGTTTATGTGTCTGAGATAAAGACTGTGTCAAGGACTTTTAAAAATAACTCTGCCAGAGACTCTTTAAGACTGCAGCAGTTCAGATAAGATGCTCTCAAAAGTCTCCTCCCCATAACAGCATCTCCACCAAGGACCTGATGCCATCTCTTACTTTTTGGTTGCAAAACCAGTGAACTCAGCAGGGTATGTGAATTTCTCCTTTTGCCAATAAGAGCATCCGTTTATCCTTCTGTCTTTGTGTACATACGTGGCTTGTCATAGCTGTGCATCTTGGGATATGATCTTTGCTAACTCCCAAATAAATTAAACATATTTGGGAATATTTTCTCTGTGATTGTTCTTTTTGGTTGACAGAGGGGCAATGTGAGGGCATACATAAAGTGGATTGCTAGGCTCCTTGTACTTTTTGGAACAAGACACAAGTATACTAAACTGCAATATTTAATTTTTCCCCGCCTTTATTTAAGTAAAATTGACAAAAATTTTATATATTCAAGGTATACAGAGTGATGATTTTATATACATATACGTTGTTTGATTATTACCATCATCAAATAGTTAATACATCGTTCAACATACATAGTTATCGTTGTGTGTGGGGGGGATGAGAACAGTTAAGATCTGCACTCTTAGTAAATTTCAAGAAAATAAAGCCTTGTTAACAATAGTCGTTATGCTGTACATTATATCTCCAGAACTTATCTCTTTTTATTGTTTGGGATTCATGGAGGGTACAAGGAATTAGGTTACACGGATTGCATTTTTTAGGTAAAATCCCTCTTATGATTGTGTCCTGCCCCCATTATCATTTTACATAGCTAAAATTTTGTACCTTTTGCCAACATCTCCCCATCACCCCTACCCCAGCCCCTGGCAACTACCATTTTCCTTTCTGTTTGTGTGAGTTCCTTTTATGGCAACGAGTGTGTGAAAATTGCAGATCCTAGGATGAACTCACATTTTGTTAGACCCAAAGAAATTGGAGCTGGCAGAGCAGGAAGTGCCGCTGTTTTAGATTCCGTGTATTAGATCATACAGCATTTGTCTTTCTGTGTCTGGCTTATTTCACGTAGCACAATTTCCTCCAGGATCATCTATGTTGTTGAAAATGGTACAATTTCCTCTTTTTCTATGACTGATGATGTCTGTCTATGATATTTGGAAGTAAAATGCCACATGATTATCTAAGGCAATTCTAGTCATGTGAAATTGCGGATAAGTATAACGTTCATTCATCCATTGCTTCAAGTTTTTTACGTTCTTTACAATCTTACCTGAGGCTCTGCAAGGCCTGGAATGGGGAGTAAAAATCACAAGGGCCACACTGCCCTGGGCCACACTGTCATTCATCTTTGTGAATGTCTTAGATAAGGGGGTGAAGATGTCTGGAAGTTGGTCACTAAAATGAAAACATTGTTTATCAGTTTATCATAAAATACTTTACTTTTTTTTTTTTTTTTTTTGAGGCTGAGTCTCATTCTGCCACCAGAGTTAAAATATTGAGTCATCATAGCTCACAGCAACCTCAAGCTTTCAGGTATAATGACTTTGTTGCTTCGCCTCCCAAATAGCTGGGAAGACAGGTGCCTGCCACAGTGCCCAGCTGTTTTTCTGTTTTTAGTAGCAATAGGGTCTTGCTCTGGCTCAGGCTGGTCTCCAACTTCTGAGCTCAAGCAATCTACCTACCTCGGCCACCCAGAGTGCTATGATTACATGTGTGAGCCGTCATGCCTGGCGATACAATAATTTTCTGTTCTCTTGAACTTTTTCTATCATGTCTGCTGGGCTGCCATAACAAAATATCACAAACTGGATGGCTTAAACAACAGCAGTTGTTTCTTACAGTTCTGCAAGGAAGGTGGTATCATTCTGGAGCTTTTTCTCTTGACTTACAGGCGGCTGCCATCTAGTGGTGTCCTTGTATAGAGAGGGAGCAAGTTCTCCAGTTCTCTCTGTTTATTATTATTTTTTTTAACAGTCTCCTCTGTCATCCTGAATAGAGTGCCGTGGTGTCAATCCTTGAGCTTGGGCAATCCTCTTGCCTCAGCCTCCCAAGTAGCCGGAACTATAGGAGGGCAAACCACCATCCCCAACAAAATAACCACATCTGGCTATTTTTTTAAACAATTTTTTGTAAAGACAGGGTCTCACTCTTGCGCAGGCTGGTCTTGAACTCCTGAGCTTGAGCAATCCACCTGCCTTGGCCTCCCAAAGTGTTGGGATTACAGGCATGAGCCACTATGCCTGGCCCATCTGGTGTCTCTCTCTTTTTTTTTTTTGCAGTTTTTTTTGGTTGGGTCTGGGTTTGAATCCTCCACCTCTGGTATATGGGGCCGGTGCCCTACTCCTTTGAGCCATAGGTGCCGCCCTGGTGTATCTTTGTATAAGGAGACTGATCCTACCTGATCAGGACTCCACTCTTCTGACTTCAGTTAACCTTAGTTATACTTCCTTAGAGGCCTCATTTCCAATTATAGTCACACTGGGGATTAGGGCTTCAACATAGGAATCTGAGGGAACCTATCCCTCAAAATTCAGTCTATATAATATATCAATATTATTTTATCAGAAATGAAAATAATGTTTTTTTGTTTTTTTCTTTTTGAAACAGAGCCTCAAGCTATTGCCCTGGGTAGAATGCCTTGGCATTACAGCTCACAGCAACCTCCAGCTCCTGGCTTAAGCGATTCTCTTGCCTTAGACTCCCAAGTAGCTGGGACTACAGGTGCCCGCCACAACATCCAACTATTTTTTGGTTATAGTTGTCACTGTTGTTTTGGCAGGCCTGAGCTGGATTTGAACCCACCAGTTCTGGTATATGTGGCTGGCGCCTTAGCTGCTTGAGTTATAGGCGCTGAGCCAATAGTGGTATCTGCATTTTGGAAAAGTGAGAATTAACCTTCACTGAATTAGAGTGATGTTAAGAGACACTTCAGGGTGGCGCCTGTGGCTCAAGAAGTAGGGTACCTGCCCCATATACTGGAGGTGGCAGGTTTAAACCCAGCCCCTACCCAAAACTGCAAAAAAAAAAAAAAAAAAAAAAGGCACTTCAAGAGCCGTCAGTGTAGTCCCAGATGCTCAGGAGATTGAGGCAGGAGGATTGCTTGAGCCTAGGGATTTTTTTTTTTTTTTTGAGATAGAGTCTCACTGTGTCACTCTTGGTAGAGTGCCATGGCATCACAGCTTACAGCAACTTCAAACTCTTGGGCCCAAGCGATTCTCTTGCCTCAGCCTCCCAAGTGGCTGGGACTATAGGTGCTTACTACAATGCCTGGCTATTTTTTTTGTTGTTGTTGTTGCAGTTGTCATTGTTGTTTCAGCAGGCCCTGACCGGGTTTGAACCCGCCACCCTTGGTGCATGTGGCCGGCGCCATAACTACTGTGCTACAGGCACAGAGACAAGCCCAGGGGATTTTGAGGTAGCTGTGAGCTAGGTTGAGGCCATGGCATGCTAGCCCAGGCAACAAAGCAAGACTAAGGGCTTGGTGCCTGTGCTAAGTAGTTAGGGTGCCAGTCACATACACCAAGGCAGGTGGGTTCGAACCCAGGCCTTCTTCTTTTTTTTTTTTTTTTAGACGGAGCCTCAAGCTATCCCCCTGGGTAGAGTGCCATGGCATCACAGCTCATAGCAACCTCCAACTCCTGGGCTCAAGCGAGTCTCCTGCCTCCGCCTCCCAAGTAGCTGGGACCACAGGCACGCACCACAACGCCTGGCCATTTTTTGGTTGCAGCCATCATTGTTGTTTGGCGGGCCCGGGCTGGGGATTCGAACCCGCCACCTTAGGTGTACGTGGCTGGCGCCTTAGCCGATTGAGCCACATCAGTTAACTTTGAGAAATACTGATGCTCCCAGAAGCTACCCCGTCGTTATTCTATGTATTCCAGTACTTCCTGACATGTACATAAAAACATTGACAGAAAAAATAAAATCCAGACTTCTCAATATGATAGGTGACGGACTTTCTGATGAAGACCCAAGCACATTTACTTTTTTATTGAACTCTTCCGCAGCTATTAAATGTCATTCCTGTTAAGGGGCCTTGGTTAGCACACAGAATATTATGAGAAGGGAATAAACAGATAAACTTTCTGAACTTACAGTTTAGATTTCAGGGGTAAATAGAAATAAATAAGGTATTGCAGTTCAGAGTGATAAAATGTCTCAAAGTAGTACAGGGGGCTAAACATTTAGGAGGTGTCTACATGAAAATTGAGGAGGACCAGGCAAAGCTTCCCACGTAGATGTCTTCGAAGTTAAGAAGTGAAGTACAAATAGGCATCAATCAGGGAAAGTAGAACAAAGCAAAGAGGAACAAATTGTTTGAAGGCTGAGAGATTAGAGAGGAGACTCCTCGGGAGGCAGAAGCAGCTTGCGGACGACTTTGAAAGCCGTGGTAGAGAGATTAAACTTAATACTCAGAGCCATAGGTCGCCTCTGAGTGTTCCAAGAAGGAGAGTTTCGTGAGCAGGTTCACATTTTAACAAGATCACCTTGACTGTGGTGATTGACAGGATTAAGACTGGAGGCAAGGAAGCCAACCGAATTGTTTTGTAATCACCCCGGCAAGAAGTGGTGATAGTAAACCCTGGCCTGAGACGGGCACAGACCAGTGGATAGAAGAGGTCTTGGTGATGACGTGCAACCCGGGGAGGGGAGAATGAGGAAAGGGGTCAGGCTCAGGTCTTTGGCCATAGGGAAGAGCTATCTAGGAAAGAGGATAAGGTCTGGGGGGTTGTGAGAATGGGAACTTAGGTGCCTGTGGTACGTCCAGAGTTGCTTAAATGGACCTGATTTGAAAGACTCAAGAGACGAACTTTACAACATCTATAAAACAAAAATTTCAAGGGCTAGAATTTGAAGAGATCCAAACGATAATCCCATCATAATTTAAGCTGACTACCAAATCCGTTTTCTAAGATATACATTTTCCAACTACCAACGCTGGAATTTTTACACTTTTCCGTATATTCTTTCTTCAGCTCAGAATAACTTTTACCACCTAGAAATATCCTCAATATTCTTCAGGATTTAGAACAACCGACCTCTCCATGAAGACTTTTTAAAATTCATGGTGGAGACTTGCTTTCTTCCTGGGTGCTGTCACAGCATCTTTTCCATCTTGAAATTTATTCTTGTTTAGCACGTCACTGGGTCTCATGGAGCTCTCCAAGAGCTTCTTAATAGTGTGCGCCCAGATAATCTTGGCATACCGTCTACATGGCACCCCTTAGGCACACAAGAAATAGTCATGGAATATGTGGGACGGATGAACACACCTTTAACTATTTCAGACAAACTTAGCCATAATAGTGATTTTCTAAAAAATGATTGGAAAGATTTAAAAAAAAAAAAAAAGAAATGGCATTTTACTTTGGGAGAATCCGCTTGCTTTTTTAACTAGAAGAAAAGTAAAAATGATAAGAAATGAGTTCTCTATAATCTCTCTTGTATTGTGCCTCGGTGGTGGTGTCACATTCTTTTCCTTTAAAGTGACTCTCCCGTGGCATGCCTGAAGATAATTTAATGCACTCAGTAAGACAAGATAGGCTGAGTAGACATCAGAGGCAACACTGGTTACTGAATCCTGCTACACAATAATTCTCTGAGGTCCATATATTTTAAGCTGGAATAGTCCTGGTAGTTCTCTGAGATACGAGGTTCCTTTCATAGAGATTATGAAATCAAGTCACTGAAAAGGTTATTAAACAAACCTACCTGTCTTGAGATAAACTAATGAATTATAAAAAGTATTTTAAGGCATCACGTTTGACTTCCTAGGAGGACTATCTCTACTGTCCTGAGGATACTGCTGGTTAAACTCAATCGCCCAGATTCTCCCAGATAAGCCATTAATAAATGTTCGTATCAGACAAGGTTAAACTCATTGCTTTAGCAGTAGAATACTGGGCATTTAAGAACAAGGGGAGATGGACAGTCTTGCTTTGATGTCTGTGATACTCTTTCCTCAGTGCCTTTTCATCGACGTATTTGATTTTATTTCATTGTTTAGTGTATTTTTGTGTTTTTAACCTACACAAATAATTTAAGATATTCTAGTGTTTACATAAAGAAAAAAATACCATGCTAAACACTTCTAAAAATAGTGCAAAACATAGCTCTACTTGAGTCTTTCCTTAGGACTTAAATGGAAATTGAGGTAGAGCCCTGAGCAGCTCAGCTTGTTCTCAGTAGAATTTTAAGTAATGATTTTATTTTTTGGATTCTAGCTTAATTTTTGTGGGTGCATGCTTTTCTAAATTCATTCCAACACATGTTTATCAGGTTCCCAGCAATCATCAGAAGAGCTTTGTCCAATGATATTCACTGTAGTATTTACAATTTAAAAATTTGAAACAACCCTAATGCTTAACAGCAGAGGAATAATTCATTGCATTGTAATTCATCTATTTAGTACACTAGAACTTCTCTCTTTAAAATTTCTCAGCTATATTTATGTATAATGACAATAAAGACTTCAAAATATTTTGAAACGGGACATGAAAACAAAGCATACAATTTTTTGTTTTATTTTTGTTTAATAACAATTTATATAACCTGATCTCCATAGCAGAACCTGGCTGGATTAACCAGCTCATTTTCCTGCCTTCTCTGGCACATGGACTACTTTCCAAAGCTCCTTACAATGTGTTTGATTCAACTTGGATCAATGAAATGAGATGGACTAAGATCCCCCATGCTCCTTTCCCGGACCTTTCATACACAACTTGTGTTTGAAGATATGAATGTGACTCTCAAGGAGACCTCAGAAAACCATGTACTGAGACTGGTAAAGTCTGTCACTCAAGTCCCTAAATGTCACTGATGACAACAAGGAACAGAACTCCCCTCCTCCACACATGCTGGCTGAACTCTATGTAGACAAGAAATAAACTTCTATGTTGTTAAGCCACTGAGATTTGGGCGCTAGCATTGCTTTTAACTAGCACATCACACTTATTTAAAAACGGATAAAGAAATAAAAGTAAATCCTATGTCATGAGAATACAGATACGTATTTTCACACTAGAACTTGGAGTGATTACCTCTTGGGGGTGGAAGTCTTTGAGTTTGGAGGGTGATGTGAATGAGTAATGTCACACTATCTGCAGCTGTCACGTTAAAGCTCTGTGGTAGTATTTCTTTAGCTGGGTATGTATAAAATATTAATACAATTAATTATGTCTAAGGAAATCCAAAAGAAATTCTGAGACTATAACTTTGGAACTGTGCCTTGACAGAAAAAGGGGGAAATTTAAAGTTAAAATACATCCTAGGGGAATCCTAACATATGAAAAACAAGAAGCATGGAATCTTGAAAATATTACAGCGACAGGTTATTAGAACAGATTTTGGGTATGTAGTAAGGCACTATAGGCAGATAAAACTGAGAAGTAAGATGAAATGAAATCATGGAGGAATTTATATTTTTAATTGAATAATTTGTGGCATAGGAGTCAAATCTGATAAGAAAATGAGTCCAGCGAGGAGGGAGGATTAGAGGAAGACTGGAACTAAAAGTTAAGGATGTTGAAAAGTAAGTATGAGCATAGAACCAAGAAAAGGTAGAGAGGGGATTTTACTAGTTTACAACAGGAAAGGAAACATAGAATCCAAAGGGAAAATAGGAAAGAAACTCGGAGTTTCTTATCCTTCCTGATGTGGCGTGGAAACAGAAAGTTAATCTACTTCCCATCAGGTCTTGGGCTCTGTTATTTTGGAATCAAAATGTGGAGAGCCTGTACGTTCTTTGTGATGAAGAGTGACTCTGAGTGCCTGAGAAGGGGAAATCAGAACCTATCAAAGGGGAGCACAGATTTTCAGAAATCCGCACCCTATGTCCTAAGATGCAGTGGTCTCAGGTGCCCTGGAGTGCTGGTGCCGCCTCCCAGGCAGCATGCAGGGAGCAGCAGTTAGGTGACAATGAGAATGCTTATCACCTAGGGAACCCAGCTATGAATACGCAATAGCTAAGAAATAGAGGACAGCAGAAATGAGGCATACGTTTTGTCCAGTGAGAAAAACTAGGAAAATATGAAAACAAGATCTATAAAATTTTCTCACCATTTTTTTAATTACAAATTGAATTTTGTTAAATACAAATTAATTCACTTGTATTTTATAATGTCAAAATTTACTAAATCCTAGCCAGGGCAGATGGCTCACACCTGTAATCCTGGCCTTCTGAGAGGCCAAGATTGGCAGATTGCTTGAACTTAGGAGTCCAAGACGAGCCTGAGTGGGAGTGAGACCCATCGCTACTAAAAATAGAAAAATTAGCTGGATGTTGTGGCAGCACCTACAGTCCCAGCTACTGGGGAAGTTGAGGTGAAAGAGTGAGACTCTATCTCAAACAAACAAACAAACAAAAACTTACTAAGTCCATTATGAGGATATCATTCTTATTGTATAAGTAGTCTCTGAGGTACAAATATTCAGCTTACATACAATTCTCACTTAACAACAGAGGCCATTACTGGTAATAGGTACCTGTTTCAATTTACAAACAAATTCAGCTTAAGAACTTACCTCTTTCATAACAAAGGGACTGCCTCTCTTATATAATGTTATATTGAAAAAAGAGAAACATTTGGGATTAATTTTTACATGTATAATTTGTTGTTTTGATATCCAACAATTATTTTGAATGCCAGAAAAATTGTACATATACTAAGAGTAACGTTACATATTCCTTCTTTACCATAACAATGCCAATGAAATATATTTTAAACAGCAAAAACATCTTTTTATGTTGCTTTGCCCTCAGATAAAATTTACTATGATTATTTCCAAACTTGTTGGGTCAAATAAAAATAAGGTGAGATTTTAGAACTAGCTGAGAATGGGGACAATTTAAAGTTTCGAAGCCATTTTCTATATGTTTAAGTCTCTATTAGCGAGTTATGATGTTTTTGTGATTTTGAAAGTTAAAGCAGAAATTTATTTTTCCCTGGCTTTATTCCTGTCAGGCACCACCACTAAAACATCACTAGGTATTTTCCATTAGCCTGTCTGAAACTTGAGGGCCTGATATCTCATCTCACAGAAATAGTACAGGAGATGTTAGGTTATTAATTTACGTGTAGATGTAGATATGAATACAGGTATGTTAACACAAGCGTATGTGTTTATAGCTATGACATTTGATAATGCATGAGTAGAGATATGGATACTTGGAAAGAATGATGGGCAATCAGAACCTTTTCTATGCTCTCTTGTCAAAGGTAATCTATTGAGCTGGCCTGATCCTATATGACTGCAGGTGAATGAAACACATATTATTAACAGTTAGGCAGTTCAGAAAACTACTTTTAATTTAATTTGAGGTCATTATTATACTACCTACTGTACTTATGAGTAATGAAATGTGATTTAAAACAATAAGTTTCTAGTTTTTATATAACTGGCTACTAAACAGTAAAAAATGTGATAATAAAATTATTGGTATAAACGTGGTAAAAGGTTGTAACTACACAGTATACAAATTAAAGCAACTTTTTAGAGGGATTTGGCAAAATCCATTAAAAAATTCAAATGCACACACATACTATTTATAAGAATGGGCTCAGTGCCTATGGCTCAATCGGCTAAGGCGTCAGCCACATACACCTAAGGTGGCAGGTTCGAATCCTCAGCCCGGGCCCGCCAAACAACAATGATGGCTGCAACCAAAAAATGGCCGGGCGTTGTGGCGGGCCCCTGTGGACCCAGCTACTTGGGAGGCGGAGGCAGGAGACTCGCTTGAGCCCAGGAGTTGGAGGTTGCTGTGAGCTGTGATGCCATGGCACTCTACCCCGGGGGATAGCTTGAGGCTCCGTCTCAAAAAAAAAAAAGAATGTATGATGCCAGAAGCTATGGATAGAGAAAATGGGGGGAGATCTTAGTCAAAATATACCAATGAAAGAATTTATGATCCAACCAAAATGTGGAGAATTTGGAACTCTCTAGTGTTTTGCTGGTTGTAATGTCCAATGCTGCAGCTGCTTTGGAAAATAGTTTGTTGCTCAAAATGTTAAACATAGAATATATAATACATATACCATTAATAAAAAAGAATAAAGTTCTGATACATACAGCAGCACAATGAACTTAAAAACATTATGCTAAGTGAGGTAGCCAGTCACAAGAGAATGGCGTATCATATGATTACATGTCTATGAAATGTCCAAAATAGGAAATTCCAAAGAGACAGAAAGTAGATTAAAAGTTGCTTAAGGCTGCGCTGACGGTGTTTGTTGGGGAGTGAATGCTAATAAAAAGGGGGCTTTGGGGGGGACACCAAAACATAACACTAAATTGTAGTGATGGTTGTACAATTCTGTATCCACTAAAAGTTATTCGACAATGCACACTTTAACAGGGTACACTCTATATGTAACTTATGTCTCAATGCAGCCTTAATGTATTAATCACAAACTTTATTTCGATCAATAATGGCATATCCAAACCATGCAAACCCTCTGTAGTTTTAAAAGGAAAGTGAAGAATTTTTATTTACTGATAGAGCAGCCCGCTGAGAATTATTTTTAGACGAAAAAACAAAAAATAAAATAGGATATTCTAATAGGTGGAAAAAGTAGAACGTTTTATTCTACTTTTCAACTTTGAATTACTACTATTCAAAGTAGTAATTTGCTACTTTGCTAAACCAAACACAGTAATTTTTGAAAGTTTTCTTCCTCGTACGCTAGAAGGAGTCCTAAACTCAAGATTCTTCTAAGTGAGGTTTTTTTTATTTTTTCAATGTATTATTGCTATTCTTTTAGTACCTTATCATTGTTCTAAATATTCCCTTATTTCTCTGCCCTTGAAGTAGGCTTCTCAGGATTCAAACACCTAAAAAGGAGGTCACCCCTGCTTAGGAATTGGAGGTCAGTGTCTCCTGCACAGTAGTAAAGTCAGCTGAGGAAAATCCCTCAGGCTGAAGCAACGTGAATTTTTCAGCCCCCTGGTTTACACAGCCTGGGGCTATTCAATGCTTGCAAATCAAGGGATTCTGTAGAACCAGCAAGAGAGAAAGTGTTCAGACTAAGTAAGAAGTGTGGCATCCTTGCCCTTCCATCTAGAGTTCTGCACAATGACTGGAAATCACTGTCCTATCGGGATGTCTTTCCCTAATGATCAGACTTGATTTTGAATAGAATTATGATGTTGTTCAGACATTAATTTATTAGGAAAACATTCTGGAAGGCTCCTTTATTCTTACGGCGGTGGCTGGTTCATCACTGTACCCTTGTACAGAGTTACTCAAGAACTTATCAAGCAGTTATTCACATTTATTATTTGGGATAGATATTAAGTATATCAAGTATTTATAAGAGAAAGACTAAGAACTTCAATTTTTAAGATTTTTAAAATAATCTTGATAACATCAAGCTGATTTATTTGTAAACTTTCATATACTCATGATTTTTAAAATAAAAAAGATGGAACTTTACTGCTCCTTTCTTATATTGCTAATTATATTAATATGTTCCTCATGCAGTTATTTTAATAAAATTTTGCATTCACTTGGTATTTTTAACATATACATAAAAATAAGTTAAAATTTTAGCAATCAGAAAAGAATATGTTAAAACATATAACAAATCGAATAAATTTTCATTCTAAAATAAGTAAATTCATGACATAATTTGTAACTTACAAAAGAAAACTGCTGAAAGCCAAGGACCTTCACTCTTGGGAGCTGTTATATTAAATATGAAATTTGTTCTTTATAACATAAACAGATCTGATTAATGTTGCTTTCAAATTTGATTGATCATCCTGATGTCTTAACTGATCGATCAATTGATGGTAATAATTTTTGTGTAATTGTTAAAAACTGAAATATGCAAAATATTGATTTTTTTCCAGGTGAGATATAGGCTTCCCGAGCAGCTATAATAAGAGGAAAAAAGCAATGGCATTTAATTCAGTCTAATTTATTCCTGAGAAAGAGGTGATTGACTGCAGTTCATGAAGTCCATGGCAAATGTTAGATGAAATGGTAAAATTATTCAGAAACATTAACCCAAAAATTAAATTAGGATTCAAATACTAAGTAATAAATTCCGTGTAATTCAAATTAGCATTATGATTTACTTTGACAAAAGTTACCTTAAAGGGACAAACTTAAATTGTGATTACAAATGGGAAGGACTACAGGAATCTTCTAACAGAAAAAATAAATAGAAGAAACTTGATTATAACATTGCATCAAAAGTGTTGGAATTTATATTATTTATACAACTGAAGAATTATACAGTGGAGTAATAAAATTAACCCTGGGGTTACAAAGCTATTTTAGCTTGCTATTTACCTTTTAGTAGTGTGGTACATTGCTTATTTACAAAAAAAGAGAGAGAGAGAGAAAGATTCAAATCTATTTATAACATATATTAGAGAGCTTAGGAGAGGGCCAAACATTGTTGCTGGGGATAATATGAAGCAGTGAAAATTCGTCCTTCCTGGAGTTTGCAATACAGAGGAAAGAAAAAGAGGACAGCCTCCAATAGCCGTAAAACATTGTTATGACCTGTGATGAACACCATAAAGAAGAATTTCAGGTTGCAAAAGGATTATAAAATAGAAGAATTGACTTCACATTAACATTATGTTAAATGTTTTTATAAATTGCTATCTATTTCATTTTCTTCAACTTTTGTATTCCAATAAGTTGACATCAGTGTGCACAGCAGATACAAAAATAGCTATTGACGTCTCTATTGTCAGTCGGAAAGTATGTCTGAACTGATTCCTTTTTGCTAATATTTTATCTTTGTAGCAATGTACAAAACTAAAATTCACTCAAATTGTTGATTATTTCTATTGTAGCATTCTTTTTTTTACATTAAAAAGATAATTCGGGGACAGCTCCTGGGGCTCAAAGGAGTAGGGCACCAACCCCATATACCAGAGGTGGCAGGTTCAAACCCAGCCCCAGCCAAAAACTACAAAAAAAAAAAAAAAAAAGATAATTCTGGCTCAGTGTGTGTAGCACAGTAGTTACGGCACCAGCCACACACACCAAGACTGGTGGCCTGGTGAGTTCAAATCCAGCATGGGCCAGCTAAACAACAATGACAACTGCAAGAACAACAACAACAAAAAAGAGCTGGGCGTTGTGGTGGGCACCTGTAGTCCCAGCTACTTGGGAGGCTGAGGCAAGAGAATCGCGTAAGCCCAAGAGTTTGAAGTTGCTGTGAGCTGTGACACTATGGCACTCTACTGAGGGTGGCATAGTGAAACTGTGTCTCAAAAATAAATAAATAAATAAATAAATAAATAATTCTCTCATGATTATATTAAGTGAAATTCCAAATGTACTGCTTTCCAAACAGTATGTAAAATTAATAAGTACACTGAAGACATTAACAGAAGAACTGTTTATAAAGTGTTTATTATTAATAAGGATTTCTGCTCAAATGGGAAATGTGTGTGTGGAAGGAAGATAGAAAAATGATGAGCATCTAGCCTAATAGGAGAGGCTACACATAAAATAACTAAACTGTAAGCACATGGCAAATGTGTAACAGTGGTACAAATGTAGGGTGACCAGATTTTAACATCTGTAAGGCGGGACAACATGGCCAGGGGC
>CAUYQV010166599.1:0-14537 GCA_963574575.1 Galagoides demidoff
TCAAGCGAGTCTCCTGCCTCCGCCTCCCAAGTAGCTGGGACCACAGGCGCCCACCACAACGCCTGGCCATTTTTTGGTTGCAGCCATCATTGTTGTTTGGCGGGCCCGGGCTGGGGATTCGAACCTGCCACCTTAGGTGTACGTAGCTGGCGCCCTAGCCAATTGAGCCACAGATGCCGAGCCTGATGCCTTATTTCCTATTTTACATCTGAACCTACAGGAGACGTGGTTAGAGGGTTAGGTATGTTTCTCTCCAGATCTCTTCTAAAAGATAAAGAGACTCTAAAAAGAATTGCAGTTAACCTCATTAGTACCTTTGAGCAGGGAAATTCTTTGCTGTGGGGGACTGTCCTGTGCCTGGCAGGACTGTAGAGTATTTACCAGCATCAGGGGTCTCTATCATCTAGATGCCAGTAGCACCCCCAAGTTGTGACAACCAGAAATGTCTCCAAATGTAGGCACATGTACCCTGAGGGCTGAAATCACCCCAGGTAAGAGTTGTGGCCCCTGGAGTAAATTATAGTTAGAGCATCCCCTTCCATGCTCGGAGGAGCAGGCCATCACAAGACGTGAAAGACCTGGAGAATGGAGAGAGGGCACTGAAGGGGTCAGGGAGGAGACCAGCCTCTGGTCCATCATTTCAGTTAGGCTGAGTCTTTGTTGAGGTTTTAGATTTTCATTGGAATTTCTTTTTTAAGCAAAATGCCAAATTGAAGTAATAACTTCACCTCCTGGGAACCTATCTAGATATAGGGAGAAGAGAAAAATTTCCCCAAACAATACAAACAATAGGAAATTAAATAGGTAAGTCTAGTTAGTGGCCTGAGGTTGATTAGGTTTTGCAGAGGGCAGTGAACAAACTCCTTTCTCTCTCTCTCTCTCTTTTTTTTTTTATTAAATCATAGCTGTGTACATTAATGTAATCATGGGGTACAATGTGCTGGCTTTATATACAATTTGAAATATTTTCATCGAACTGGTTAACATAGCCTTCATGGCATTTTCTTAGTTATTGTGTTTAGACATTTATATTCTACACCTAGTAAATTTCACACGTACCCTTGTAAGATGCACCATAGGTGTGGTCCCACCAATTACCCTCCCTCCACCCATCCTTCCCCTCCTCTCCCCTCCCTCTCCCCTTTCCCCTTCTTCTTGGGCTATAATTGGGTTTTCATAAGAAAGCTACAAATTGGTTTCATACTAGGGCTGAGTACATTGGATACATTTTCTTCCATTCTTGAGATACTTAGCTAAGAAGAATATATTTCAGCTCCATCCATGTAAACATGTAAGAGATAAGGTCTCCATGTTTCTTTAAGGCTGTATAATGTTCCATGGTGTATATATACCACAATTTATTAATCCATTCATGGGTCAATGGGAACTTAAGCTTTTTCCATGACTTAGCAATTATGAATTGGGCTGCAATAAACATTCTGGTACAAATATCTTTGTTAGGATGTGATTTTTGGTCTTCTGGATATATACCTAATAGAGGAGTTGTAGGATCGAATGGCAGGTCTAGTTTTAGATCTCTAAGTGTCCTCCAAATGTCTTTCCAAAAGGAACATATTAGTTTGCATTCCCACCAGCAATGTAGAAGTGTTCCTTGTCTCCACATCCATGCCAACATCTCAGGTTTGGGGATTCTGTGATGTGGGCTAATCTTACTGGAGTTAGATGATATCTCAAAGTAGTTTTGATCTGCATTTCTCTGATGAGCCTTAATGTGCTCATTAGTGGGCTGCTGAAAAACAGTGAGACAACACTCCTAAAACAAAACCTGCAGCTAGACCAGCAAGCAGCTTGAGCTCCAGACATACGTGAAAGTTTCCAAGGCAAAAAATAATAAATTGAAATTCATTTGGCAAAATATTAGCTAATGCATTTGAAAAAAAATACACACCACAGATATTCTGATGGGAAAGTACATCTGGTGAGTAACATTGCCAAAAAAAGTCCATGAGTGTGTGCACAGAACGAATTCTGCAATTTGACACCTAACTATGAAAGGCCAAAACAATTTTGAGTTGTGGGAGTTCCGGGAAGACAATAGCTTCATTTGCCTCTGAAACTCTGGGTGGGTGGTAAACATATTCAGGTGAGGTCACACCTGCAATTTCTCATTTACTTTGGCTTATTCCAGGTCTGGATAGACATAAATTATTTGGCAAACATTTAGGAGTGAGCAATGATGAAAATGTGGGAAGAGGTGATTGGAGAAGATAGGAGGTAAATGGGACAGGATATCACCAGTAGCTTTCCCAAGGGCCCTAGAGTGAATCCCATGCCAAATGAACCCCTTGTTAGAGGTTGATTTTGGTGGAATCATTAAAGTGACTCATAGTCTAGCAAGTGGAATGGCTGTTAACAATGTACTATTGTAATCTGCAACAGCCCCAATCTGAAAGCAGTCTTACAAAGACTGAGATTTATACAATATACTGTTTTCTAGCTTACTAAATTACTTTCCATTTTAATACTTAGATTTGCCTTCTCAGCTGGAAGAGGAACAGAACTCCCTCCTTCAGGTTTTGACCCTGGCCCACCACCTTCCCCCTCAAACTTGACCTTCCAATTCTTTTACTCTGGTCTGATTTCCCCAGTTTCTGTACTATTGCCTAGTCTAAAAAGAATTCATATTCATTTAATGATAATTATTGTTATAATATGATCTAATACTTCTAGTAAATCTACATAAAAATATCCTTGGTTTGTTTCTCATTGAAAGAATACGTAGTCCATGGTTTATTGTAGCTTATGCCCCTCAGGCCTGAAAATAAACTACTAAAGCATAGTTTGTTTCATTCTCAAGGTGTTTTATAATTGGTTAACTGGAAACAAAACACATTTAAATGAGAGGGAATAGGGAGATTTGCCTGCTGGTGAGCTAAAAGTAGGTATTCATTTTGTTGGGCAAAGCCGCTTGGGATGTTTCAGTACTTGAAGAAAGGCCAGCATCTTTGGGTATTAAGGATATTTCTGATGAAACTATAGAGAAAGTTACCCACAGAATTGCTAGGAAACTCCAGCATCGCAAAGTGCGGCTGATAGAAAGCTCTTTTGAAAAAGCTGCTTTGACAGAATGGCGCTCGTGCTTTATATGCTGCTGTTGGTCTTTAGAAACTTTGTTCCACAACCAAATTTTTGAGATTACTTGTCTTTGACCTGTTCCCCGAACGTTGTAACATCTGACCTACCAACCCGTTTCATTCCCTCAGTGGGATAGTGAGCCAGAGATCTGCAGAATCCTCATCTTTTACCACCGTAAGATTCCTCAGCATTCACACATGGCCATACATACTATTGTGATTATAAAAGGAAGCACAAGTTTGCATGGTTATGTGAAAGCGAAAATGTGAGTTCTCCTGATCCTTCTTAGAGGAGGAAGAAGTTTATCCAGGTGACCATCCACTGCAGGCCTGCTACCTAACGCCCGTGTCTCTGACATTCTCGAACCCTTTGCACTTTCAGATTTTGACCTGAAACATCTGGGTTACAAGAGAACAGAATTTTCCATGTAAGGATTATGAGATTTAGACCACAGGTTTACTTTTTTACTAGCAGTGATGTTTTCCTTCTGTCTGAAGGGTTAAGGATGGGAGGGGACTAACATTTGGTAGATTTTGGTTGTGGTTGTTGCTGTTTTTCATCTTTTCACATATTTTAAAACAGATGGAAGCCACATTAAGAATACCTGGTGATAAGACTTCCGAGTCCTGTGTTAGTAATTCAGTCCCTAGGCTAGATCTGCAGCTGTCTCTTCTTCAGTAAGGTTAAAATTGAAGTAGGCGGCATGGCGTGATGAATAGAGGGTAGTTGAATAGAGATATTAAAATGAATTGTAGAATTGTCTTTGATTTGGGGACTCTTGGGGTAACTTTCCTCTCTATCTGAATACCTACTAAAATTACCTTTTATATCTAAACTTTTCTTACTAATCTATGATCATTTTAGCATTTTCCGTCTAATAAAAGTACTCTTTAAATCAGCACAACAGCTCAGGTTGGGTTTCTGAGCCTTGGACTACTAACAATTATGCCACATTAATAAAATCATAGCAGTTTGGAAATAAACATTTCCTAGAGTAGTGAAGTGCAATTTCATAACTCCCATGGACCCTAGAAGTTATTTAGTGTAATATCTTCATTTTACAGAGCAGAAATAAGATTCTGAGCAGTGGAAAATTTTGTCTATCACATGATGGACTGGCCCGAACGAATTTATGTTTCTTTATTGTGGGTCCAAAGTTGTTTTCCCTGTGTCATGGTTCTGCCACATACGACTGTTCTCATCACATGTTACTGCCAGCGGTGTGGTAGTTAAGAAGCCTCTGCAGAGGCAGCATAACTTAGTAGGTAAGAGTTTGCACTCGGAGCTGAGCTGGTTCTGGCTTAGAAACCCGACTCTATTGATTATGATCTTAGGCAAGTTACTTATCATTTTCTAGCCTCAGTTTCCTCATCTGTGAAATGGACTTTATAATCTCACTACATTTACAGGTCACTGTAGGGGTGAAATAAGACCTGGAACATAATATGAACTTAATATGTTTTAGAATAAGTCCCCTAATCCTGGTTTTGACAAATATAAAATATCAATTTTAAAAATGAGAACTTTATCTCTTTATTTTAAGCCAAAAGAATTCAGTAAGTAGGGGGTAGGAAGATTCCAATCAATTCTGACTAGCAGGCTGATCCTTATGTTTTGATTTGTCAAGCACAGCTGTGTGGATATATTGGCAATCCAGTCTTTTCCCAGAAATTCAAATAACATGGATCACCACCACTTCAGGCAGCAAGCAGCAAATCTTCTATGTCAACTTTCACATTAGGTAGAGATCTGAGACCCTTTTACTGAAAACCATTTTTAGGTCCTAACACCCATCTTCTCAGTTTTCCTCAATGGTGAAACATCAAGAAGAGAAGGCAGCCAAACTTGAATGTACTGAATGCTGTAGCAATATATAACAGGTGTCTTAAGTGTGTGCCTGAGATTGCGCTTCCCCAGATGCAGATGCTGAGAGAAAGATTTGAGAGTAAATAGTTTACTTGAGAGATGATCTCAAAAGGGCATCAATAGGGGAACAGAACATGGAACAGGGAAGGAAAGGAAGTTCCTTGCCAGGCATGTGACTAAGTAGGCGTCAATCTATCTGGGGAAGTTGGCGTATTGCACACCTGGGTTTATCACACCTAATAGGCGAAGAGCTAGGATGTTATCCTTAAACTTCAGCTATCCTTAATGGAGAGCTTCTCCCAAAAGATTTAATTTTCTGACAATGTGTGCTGCATGCACGGGCTGAGAGAAAGCCAGGTGCCAGGGTATTCAGCGGAATGCTGCCCGCATGAACTTGAAATAACTATGAAGGTCTTGTCAGTGATGCCCACTACAGCATGTCCTATGATAAAAACATTAACTACTGGAAAGCATCTGCCCCTGGAATATAATTCCCAAAACTGAAGAATCAGATACACTTATCTGATGAAATGTCCTTAAAGAAATCCACTCATAGACTATTTTGTATCCTCAGAAAGAGCAGGGGAAGGTGGACCACGGGTCCCCTTTTGCACACGAGCATGCATATCCCCAAGTTCACATCATTCCAATCCCATCACCATTCCACATTTTACATACTTTGGGGGAAGACGGCCTATTGGAAATGATTCTAAAACACAACACTAAGCCATTATCTCTATGGAGCCTGTTTCCCACTCACGACACAGTGACGTGATGTTTATCAAGTTGGTGGAAACATCAACAGTCCAAGGCTTGGCTCTTATTTAGGCATTGTGTTCTGCAAAAATTCACTTGAGGACTAATTATAAGTGGGCACAGAAGGATCATATAAATAATATTGAAAGAATAACAATATAAGGAAAGTTAGCATGAATCTAACTCAAAGTTCAGAATAAGTTCAAGCTGTTACTCTGGCATATGCTTTCACTTGGGACCAGAGTGAAGGGTGGGAAATTTCAAAATTACCCAACATGTTTTCTTATTGTACTTGGAAAGATGTCTAGTATTTTTTTCTTTTCTTTTTCCGTTTATGAAATGAACCCAATTACTGTGTTCTGGGATGTCTTTACCCAGCTAAGACTTAATGCACTATCTTGAACTTTTCTCCTTCTCTACCCGACTTAGCAACCTACTAATTAGGAAGAGGCACTACCGGTGTGAATTGAATTTACATGTGTGTCTTGCTATAACTACAATACAACGGCACTTTTAATTTTTTGATTCAAGGTTTTAAATAAAGGAGCCCTGTTTAAGATGAATTTTCAATAACCTTTGATAAGACAGAACATCAATAACCTACTGTGATGTTGTGTCCCCATTTCTGACATATAACACCTGAAATGATTAGATGGAGTGTCTTTTGTAGCCTAATGAGACAACTAGTGCCTGCTGGCCTCTTAACTTTAGCCCTGGAAAAATAAGGCCTGATTAGAGAATTGGAAGTTTCAACCTCCCCCTCTAACTTTCAGGGAGGGAAGAGAGGCTGAAGTTTAAAATTAAGTTGATCACCAATGGCCAATGAATTAGTAAATTGTGCCTACACAGTGAAGCTTCTATAAATTCCCCCAAAGGACTGGGTTGGGGGGTTCTAAATAGCTGAATACATGGAAGATTCTGTAGGATGGCATCTGGAGAAGTCAGGGAAGGCCGGCACACTTTCCCCTTTACCTCACCCTGTGCATCTTTTCTATCTGGCTGTTCATTTGCACCTTCATACTAGTCTTTATAATAAGCTGGTAAATGTACCTATTACCCTGAGTTCTGCGAGTCACTCTAGAAAATTAATCAACCTGAAGAGAGGGTTGTGGGAACCTTAATTTATAGCCTGTTGGTCAGAAGTTCCAGAGGTTGGAAGTCTCGACTGGTGTCTACAGTGGAGCCAGTCTTGGGGACTGAGCTTGATGCCGTCTCCAGGTAGATAGTATCAGAATTGAATCAAATTAGAGGACACATCTGGTGTCAGCTACAGAGTTGGTTATTGATGAGGAGAAATCATCAAGCACATTTTGATAACCAGATGTCACAGAAGTGCTTGAATTGTAAGCATATAAGAAATAGAGGCTTAAAAAATATTTTTTTACATACCTACTCTGTAGAGGCAGCTTGTGGTTAAGAATTATACATAAAAGCAGTGGCTAATATAAAATTAAAATGATCATCACAAGAACCACAGTTGTGGAGGAAAATTAATTTCTCTTTTTTTAAAGTTAATTCCTTTTTTGTTATGCATGTGTTATAATAGAAGAGTAAACCCAAATTATCTAAAAAATGTTTCTATGAAAGCAGAGCATTGGGCATTGAGGAGGGAAATAGGCAAAAAGCTGGATCTGGTTAATATCATGCTTTGGTTTATGGCTTACAGATCAACCTCCAGCAAAGCTGAATAGTGACATTAGATAGTTTGGTTGCTTTTGAAGACTGCAATCATTTAATGGATTATTATAGGACTAGATATGAAATAGCTGATTAGTGACTAAGTAATCACTTAAAAATGGTTGAATCCCTTATATTACATTTTGAAAGTGGAGGCTTTATAAACTATGGTCTGTGAGTTTAATCCGGTATTTGTTTTTATAAGTAAAATGGGGAGGGGGAACTTTAGCCATGTTATTTTACATATTATTTATGGTTGTTTTTTCATTACAGAGGAAGAATTGAATAGTTATGACAGAGGCCAATACCTCTCTTAAAACTAAAATACTTACTATTAATATTTGGCCTTTTACAGAAAAATTTTTCTCACCTATGTTATAGAATATGTGTGTCTCTTTCTCTCTCTTTCTTTCTCTCCCTTCCTCTTTCTGCAAAGTCTTCTTAATGCTGATCTAGAACCCAAGGTCTTGGGTTGCAACACCATGTTCTTTTATTGACACGCCCTTAAGATGTTATGGTCTGCTCTCTTACAAATGAATCCTATTTTCCATAAGAGAGATTGGTGTACCAAAACCTAGAATATGGATTATTAGGAAATCATAAATATCATATAGTTTGAGGTTCTAATTTTGATGCTGAAGAAAACAAGACTTAGAAAGTTTAAGAGACTTGCTCAAGATTACTCAGCTCGTGGTGGAGGCAGGGCACCATTTTTTCCTAAAGAAAAACCCAGAGAAAGCCCTTCTGATGTAAACCAGTTCCTTCTGAGAAAAGGCAGGGAGTATTAACTTTCCTCTGTCAAGGACAGTCCTCTATCCTATGCTGAACAAATTCATTTACCCTAATACAGTCATTCTCAACCTCCAGTGTGCACCAGAATTACCTAGAGGGGTTGTTAAAATGACAATTGCTGGGCTTGATCCCTCCTTTCCCCAAAGTTACTGATGCAATGAATCTAGCGTGACTCTCAGGCCTTTGCATGTCTACTAAGTTTTCCAGGTGATGCTGATGCTGCTGGTCTGGAAACCACACATGAAGAGCCACTGCTTCAATACAGCTGGAGCCGATTACTCTCTGCCCCTCTCATGTACAGGCACTTCACTCGAAAGCTGGATTATGTTAACCGGTTTGATGAGAGTATTTCAAAATGTATATGAAAATAGCACACTGTACCCCATGATTGCATTAATGTACATAGTTATGCTACAAGAAATAAAAAAAAAAGAAAGCTGTAGCCACCGTGACCTACTCATGGTTTGTTAAAATGATAATCAACAAACAACTAGCAGCAATCTCCATCAAGGAGATTCTTTAACAGTATTGCATGTTACCAACTAAAGCAAAAGGAAAGAACAAGAACAAACGAGACCAATAAAGTCTTTGTTATCAAACCCTTGGAAGGAAGGAAGGACAGATAATATACAATGTTTTCATTCTGTGGGGTATAGCAATCACCAGTAGAAGGTAGGAGTATTGAGGAAGGACAGATAACATGTAATGTTTTCATTCTGTGGAGTATATAGCAATCACCAGTAGAAGGCAGGAGTACTGTGAGTGTAGGAGAGGAGGGACACGACATTCTAAGGTGTGGGATGGTCATATAGTCTCAGTATTTTTGGTTTCACAATTCACTAGGCAATGAATCACAGAATTTACATTGTGAAAAGTCTTCTAGTATTATCTTCTCCCTATCATGGAAATATGAGTTAATTTAAGGTATAGGTACATGGATTCACATAAATATTTATCCGTATAATTCATATATTAAAAGGCTTGCTTGGACTTCTGCTCATAAATTCCCAAAATGCCTTATGGTCACAGGTTTTTCTTTTCCCCCAAAGGTTTCCTTTAAAACTAGAAAAATGAAGAAAATAAACTATATTAAGCACTTATTATCTCACAACAAATTGGTAATAAGACAAAGAAAAATGGTAAATTTCCTTGATTCTTAGTAAGGCAGAATTAATGAAAATGAATAAAGAATAATGTTTTATTTTTCTTGGATACTTTATAATTTAAGTTGTTTTGCCTTTTCTTGAAGCAAAAAAAAAAAAAAGAAGAAGATATTTAATCTCAAAAGATTAAATTTGAACCAGGCAGTGGTGAGCAAATATAATTCACACCCCACCCTCTCACCAATCATCAGTAAACACGACTGAAGTGGCTTCTTGTAAGAAAAAGTTCTAAAGATTTAGGACGGGGAAAATTTAAACCTGATGTTTCTTCCTTCCTTCCAACTTCTCCTTTGTTGCAACACTTGACTTTTCCTCTGCATCTGTGCCCATGGATTACTGGGCTGCTGGCACTGTGGTCTCCCTGGCTATTACTCCTGGGATTATGAGGTCCAAAGTGTTTGAAACTAAGCTCACTCCCTCCCCTCTTTTGCCCCCAATTGATCCCTCTCCAGACCTCCTTATTTCTGTCAATGTTATCACTGTCCAGTCCCATAAGTTCAAAACCTCAGAGTGAACCTTGCCAACGCCTCTTCCCTCTCAAATCTAGCCTGCTCCCAATTCCCTCAGTTCCTCTTTCATAATGTCTTTTATGGAGACAGACTGTTCCCTTGTCTGTCCCCTAATACCCCCTCACCTGATCCCCCTGCCCACTCTAAGTCCTTCTCAGTGCAGAGTAGTTAAAAGCTTGGTCACATACCCAAACTTTTTCTGCTAGCTCCAGTGTTGCCTTGCTGGGAGAATTTAATCTCCAAATTCTGATGCTCAATTTCATCATTTAATTTCTAAATTGGGAATTAACCTACAGCCTACCATTTGTTGTGAGGATAAAATAACATACACAAAATGCTTAGCATGGTATCTGACTCATGGTAAGGTGCCCCCAAATAGAGTGATTGGGTAAGTTATTGTTTAAAATGAGAATTTGTAATGTAGCTTCAATTTTCAATTACCCCTTGTAATCTATACCCCTTGTATAGATATTTACTTTTATATGTAATTTTATATTTGATATTTTATTTCATTTTCTCAATGTTCTCCAAATTAACATATCTTTAGATTCCACAAAACCTGGATCCACACTGCCTTTGAGAATGTAGGGAGGGGCATGTTAATAATTTGGCATGGACAACAAGGATGATCTAGGACTGTGCTGAGCAGGTCAGGACACATTGTCACTATTGAGAGAACCAATCAGCTATGATTCCTGAAGGCCCCTCCACATTCTTGCTGCAATGCCAATAGTTCAAGGCTCTGACCACTTTTTATCTGACCCTTGCTCAGAGTTGTGTTTGCAGCAAGCAACTTTGACAGATGAGGTAGTGACTCCTCCCAGGACAAAGACCAGTCTTGCTTAATGCTTGCTATAACAGGATTGGATTCCCCAAGCTCTGTGTTCCTCAGTTGGGGCACAAAACCTCTGCAAGTGCAATAATAATGATCTGGGCCCCGTGAGACATGGGGACAAAGAAAACCGACAAAGTTATGTTGATGCTCCTGCTGCTTGCTGTGCTGTGGGTGGTGAAGTCCTTTGTCTCTAACATGGAAATTTTGTGTTTTCTACTGGACCGGTGCATGGCAATATATCTGTGTTTTCATTCATCCTTATTCTCACCATGTAGAATACTACTTTGTTAGGAAATATTTCCTCCTTCTTTTATAAAGAGGTGCTATACTTGAGAGGTAGATATGAAATCTATGAGGGCCTATAAAGTAAAAATATATATCTTGCATAAATATATTTTGTGTCAGTCCTTTGTATAACCAAAAAACTGTTCTACCCACTTCAAATGTATACATATGTGTATATATATGCATACAGAATATATATAGATGCTATATATATACAATATATACATATATATGCACAGGATATCAATTGGTCAACATACAGAGATGGTTTGCCTAAGGGACTAGGCCTACTATACTGATACATGCATGTGGTGCATGTTCAGTCTATGAAAATTTGGTCATCGTAGTGGAAGTGGTCAAGGTAGGAAGGTGGTCAACCATGGAGATTCTACTGTGTGTGCATATATATAAATATATATACACAGGGTGTCCATAAAGTTTGTGTGCTAATTGCACATTGGGAGGTGGTCAACTATGCAAATTGCACATTAACTTTATGGACACCCTGTATATAATCTCATGATCGAGCTCATGATTATGGCTTCTCTATAGTGCTTACTGTGTACTAGATACTATTCTAAGTGTTTAAGTTTTATTAATCATTTAATCCTCACAACTCTTTACTTCTAGATTATTATTATCCATATTTTATTAAAGCACATGATAAGTAATGATAAAAGTTGCATTGTAAGTTACTGATTTTGGATTCCAAAACAGCTAGTCTGATCTATGTGCGAACTTGTTGTAAAATTCAAAATAAATTTTATTTCTCCCCTCTTCCAACAAGAATAAGAATGAAAATGAAAGATAGCCTGCTACTGTATGCGTAGGCCTTGCACAAATATGTTTATATGGTAGAGGCAGGAGGAGGACTTACTGTGCCTGAACGCAACACACTGTACAGGAAGACTGGCACCCAGGGCATACTCTGCTTCTCATAAGCAATCATTTCCTCCACTAGAAAAATGGCACAATGAATTCAAGCTTTCAGCAATCAGAGAGTAATTCATCTTCCACTATGGATGAGAAAATACTGCATATAAAGGAAAGCAAGAAGGGTTTTCTTCAACACGTACTGTGTGGGAAGAGTGGTGAACATCCTTAGATAGTATGCTTAAATTTTTAGGGTGATGTCTCTTGAATCTTACTGTTATGAATTAGGTTATGAACCCAATTCATGTTTTGAAATATTAGATTATTAAGTGTGAAATATGTGGCTTCCAGAAGTACAAAGTTTGATAGTTGATATCTCTAACATTTCACTTTGACACTTTTTTTTTATTGTGAAGGTACATCCTCACTCTTTAAAACACATTTTTGGCTTGTGATCATCTTTCAAAAAATTTTTAGAGCAAGTTCTGTGAAACCACTAATAAATCAAAAATGTGTATTATTTTGAATATGAGTTCTGTTGTGGAACCGATGCTGTGCACCTAAAAGACAGCCCAAAATATCAATGAAGTATTTGGGAAGGATGTGGCTAAAGAACACACAGTTCATTGATGGATCGAGAAGTTCCCTTTGGGTTATTTTAAGCTGAAAATGACCCAGCTAGATGACCTGAGATCAAAGTAGATAATGATGATCTGAAAGTTGTAGTGGAAACGAATCTATCTCAACTACATGTGAATTAGCAGCAAGGTTTGACATTACTATTTCAACAACATTGGATCATGTGAAACAAATTGGCCAGGTAAGAAGCTGGATAGGTGGGTTCTGTATGAGTCAAATGAGCATCAGAAGAGGAACAATCTGTAAAAGATTGCCTTTCTTTGCTGTTGTGACAAAAATGGGAACCATTTCTATATTATTTCATTATGTGTGATGAAAATGTATTCTTTTTGACAATTACAATCATTCATTAGAATAGTTGGACAAAAATTAATTGCTGAAACATGGTCAAAAGTGAATGGTGGTGTAAGCCTTATTGTTATAGGTACACCATGGAATACTATGCAGCCCTAAAGAAAGATGGAAATTTTACCTCCTTCATGTTTACATTGATGGAGCTGGAACATATTCTTCTTAGCAAAGTATCTCAAGAATTGAAGAAAAACTATCCAATGTACTCAGCCCTACTATGAAACTAATTTATAGCTTTCATAGGAAAGCTATAACCCAATTTTAGCCCAAGAATATGGGGAAAAGGGAGAGGGAGGGAAGGGAGGGATGGGTGGAGGGATGGTGTTTGGTGGGATCACACCTATGGTTCATCTTACAAGGGTACATGTGAAATTTTTCTAAATGTAGAATATAAATGTCTTAACACAATAACTAAGAGGATGCCATGAAGGCTATGTTAACCAGTTTGATGAAAGTATTTCAAATTGTATATAAAACCAGCACACTGTACCCCATGACTGCATTAATGTACCCAGCAATGATTTAATAAAAGAAATTTTTTAAAAAAGCTAATGGTGTCTGTTTGGTGGTCTAGCACAGGCATTATCCACTATTACTTCATAAAACCTAGTCAGTTGATTATAGCAGGTGTCTACTGTAACCAATTGGATGAAATGATGAGGATGCTTATGAATAAGCAGCTGAGAGGTTGGTTAATAGAGATGGAGCAGTCGTCTTGCAAAACAATGCTATTGCACAAACAATGCTCTTCAAATTACAGAAGCTGGACTCGGAAACTCTCTGTCATCCTCGGTACCTATTCACCAGGTCTTGCACCAACTGTCTACCACCTCTTCCAGAATTTGGACCACTTCTTGCAAGGAAAAATATTCAATTCTCAACAAATTGTGGAAAACTTCTTTCATGATTTAATTGCCTCTTGGTCTCCAGGCTTCTTCATTGCTGACATAAACAAACTACCAATAGGATGGAAAAAATGTGCTGATAGTTTAGGTGCATACTTTGATTAATTGACTACTTCTTACTTGAGATAGAATAAACTAAACTTTTGACTTTAAATCAGACATTTCAGATTTAATGACTTAATACTAATCCCCCAGGACCTCAGAATATGAACTTATTTAGAAATAGGGTCTCTGCAGATGTAATTAGTGAAGTTGAGGTCATTATTAATTATTTACCTAAAATTCAAATTCAACTTGCTGCTCTGTATTTTTATTCGCTGTATCCGATAACATTTCCCTGTCAAGGATGATGTTTTCTCTATCACCGTTTTTCTGTTCTTCTATTTAAATAATAAGATGTTACTTGGTTCTTTTTTTTTTCCTTCTCAAGGAAGCACTATGAGTATTTCCTAGAACAGTGTTTTTCAAAATGTTTTCCCTGATCACTAAATTAAATCACTTGAGAACTAATTAAAATGATAATTTATAGACCCCACTCAAATTATGCTCAATAATCAGATTCTCAAGCACTCAAGAAAGTCTAATAAACTGTCACCATGAGAAGAAATTTCACCTAGGATATTTGGTCCTCCATTCAAGCTTGATGTGACTGTCTTTCTGTCACTGCAAAATACAGAGGAGGGTGCCCCCCAAAAATGCATGCACATTTAGAAAAAGACATGAAGGCTATGTTAACCAGTTGGATGAAAGTATTTCAAATTGTATACAGAAACAGTACACTGTACTCCAT
>CAUYQV010166602.1:0-20338 GCA_963574575.1 Galagoides demidoff
TGAGACGGAGCCTCAAGCTAACCTGGGTTGAGTGCCATGGTGTCACAGCTCATAGCAACCTCCAACTCCTGGGCTCAAGCGAGTCTCCTGCCTCAGCCTCCCAAGCAGCTGGGACCACAGGCGCCCGCCACAACGCCCGGCTATTTTTTGGTTGCAGCCATCATTGTTATTTGGCGGGCCCGGGCTGGGGATTTGAACCCGCACCTTAGGTGTACGTGGCTGGCGCCTTAGCCGATTGAGCCACAGGTGCTGAGTCCAGGGAATTTCTAATTTTTACTTTACATACTTTTTTACTGTCCAAAGTTTTTAAATTAAGAAAAAACTTAAAATAAAATTTGGAAAGAATAAAAAGAGTAAAGAAACAAAAAATAACACTTCACAATCGTGCTGCAGTTAATTCTGGGGTATACTCAATAGAGATTTGCTGAAATATCCACTAAACAAGTGTCTTGTACAGAATTGACATCCATTTAATATTTTTTAAATGAATGGAACAAATAACCTCTCATGGAAAACATTATAAGCTGAATTACAGAGTAGTGAGAAATTAAGTAACCTGAAAGTAAAGACTGGCTCTAATTTTTAATCCTTTGTATCAGTTTTTGGCAACTTCCATTGTTGTTTTATATGTGGAAAAAAGTCTACTCAGTAATATTTAAAAGCAGTTTAAATATGTTTTATTCAAGTGTCACTTTTTTGTGTACTGATGGAATCTAAAAAGGCCAAACCATGTTCTAATAGAAGTTACCAGGAGTAAAAGTTAGTTGTCCTGGCTCGGCGCCTGTGGCTCAAGTGGCTAAGGCACCAGCTACATATACCTAAGGTGGCGGGTTCGAATCCAGCCTGGGGCCCGCCAAACAACAATAATGGCTGCAACCAAAAAAAATGGCCGGGCGTTGTGGCGGGCGCCTGTGGTCCCAGCTACTTGGGAGGCTGAGGCAGGAGACTCGCTTGAGCCCAGGAGTTGGAGGTTGCTATGAGCAGTAAAGCCATAGCACTCTACCCAGGGGGACAGCTGGAGGCTCTGTCTCAAAAAAAAAAAAAAAAAAAAAGTTAGTTGTCCAGGGAGGCAGTTAAGAGACAGGGCTCAGATTCAGAAGCAAATGAGAGGGTGAAGTAAAATCCACAGGGCAATGCCAGGAGCCTCACTTCCTTCCATGCCTGTGAGGGGGATGTCCCCGCTGAAACACAACCTAACAAGGAGACCACTGCTCTCCAAGAAGAAAGCTCTGGTTTCAGTTTTCATTTACCTTTATACAGCTGCTGGAAAGGTTACTGTCCAATTTTTGCTATAAGATATTACTTGACTACTCTTTACTTTAGAACTAATCCCAGTGGAAATTACTTTTTCTTTAGAAGTCTTTTCAGCATTTTTTCATGTAAGCAATTTCACAGCCAAATGTTCCTTCCTTTCTTTCTTTTTTTGGCTCTGCTCTCTGCTCTTCACCTTTCTAATCTCAATGTCTCATAAAAAGAGAAAACCTACTCAGAGAAACACAGGCCACACCGTAGAATTAACAAGTATATCAAAAGTAATGATTTCTTTTTACTCATAGATTTATAAATAAGGTGAATTGTGTACCTAAAATATTAAATACCATTAAAAATATACTTAATCAAAGAAATAAGTAATTTGAAGAAGTTTCAGCCACAAAGATAAGCCACTTCTAACATTCGATTAATAAAATTAGTTTAAAAGTTAGCTTAAAATCTGCTGTATATTTAAATCTAGAATAAGTAAATATCAACATTTAAATTTTTTCCTATGAACTAGCAAAAATATTTAGAAATCTAGTGAATGATTCTGTATCAGAATAAGTTATAAACCAAATGACAGAAAATTCCTATGTTACTTGTGTAACTCTAAGTGATTAATAATTTTGTTTCTCTTGACTTCTGATTTCTGGGAAGGTCTTTTTTGTGTTTCTGGAAGAGCAAGCCTGTGTAGAAGATGTGGGTTTTGGCTTCTCACCAGGACTGTGTGTAAATCGATGCACTTTTATCACTGAAGTGCTTGGAGCATTACGGATGACATCCTCTGCCCCAGCACAAAGTATAGCTGCTGTTAGTGCTTTGAAATGGCATAGACTTTCTGGTTCACTTAAGAAATCAGAAAAAATTAAATTATACAGAAACAGTTTAAGGCCTATAACCATGGAAGTACTATCTATACCTAGGAAATTGCAGCTGGCACAGTAACATCAGGGGGAAAAAAAAGTGAAAGAGGAAAATTAGGGGAGGAAGCGATGCTATTTACACAACTGGTTCAAAATAGGCATCCATACAGAGTGTGTAGCAAAACTCTGACTTTGATCAGAAAATGAATTTGACTTGGGTTCTCAAAAAATAACAATATAAACTAATTTGAGGCCAGGTGTAGTGGCCTATAATCCGTGCACTCTGGAAAGTAGAGGCAGGAGGACTGCTTGAGCTCAGGAGTTCGGGACCAGCCTGGGCAACAGTGAGACTCTGTCTCAAACAAAAAAAAAAAAGAAGAAGAAAGAAAGGAAAAAAACAAATAACTTGAAAAACTCTCCTTCTATAAACAAGTTATAGCTACAAGAAAATATTATTTTATTTGAACTGGGAAGAAAGAAAGAGAAGTCCCTACTTGCCAAAAACAAGAAGAAAATGAAAAGGGAGAAGACAGCCTGTAGCACTTCAGTTACAGCTGGAGCAGAGATCTAGGGGCTGGGGTGGCAGTGTCCCCGAAGGTGTAGGAAGAGAAGCCTAAACAGAGGAAGGGACAGAGAGCTGACACTTCCACAGCTGTGGAAAAAGTTAGAAGGCTGTAGGGCCTAGTTCTTAGTCTTTTTCTATGTTTTATTAATCAATCTCTGGGTATTGTCACCAAGTTTCTTATTTTAAGTACTAAAACACAGATGTCTCCAAAATTTATATTCCAGACTAGACCTCCCTCCTGAACCTCAGACACATAGATCCAACTGTATTCTCTGCATCTTCACTTGCATGTTTACAGACACCACATTTCACTTTCCTGCTCCCCCCAAAATCTTCCCCATGAGACTACGAGACAACTTCAGTCTTCCAGTAGCTCAGGCTAAAAGCCTGGTCACCTTCCATTCCTCTCACTTCTCCCAGACTCCACAATTTATCTGCCAGCAAATACTATTAGCTCCACCTTCAAACTATACCCAGACTAGTCCCTGTCACATCCACTGTTGCCATCCTGGTTGAGTCACACTGATCACGAGTGTGGATCACTGCAATAGCCTTGAGACTCCCTCTGAGCTTTGCCCTTCTCTGCTTCTGTTTATTATGTTGCCAAAGGCATCCCACCAGATTAGGCCTCTTCTCTATCTAAAATCTCTCAGTGGCTCCCCATTTCACTCACTGAAAAAACTCAAAACCTAACAAAGGACTACAAGGTCTTAAAAGATTTGACCTCTATGACCTCATGTTCTACACAATTCCCTAGGCTTCCTCCACTTTGGCTACACTGACCCCTCACTTGACATGCTTGTATCACAAGCCCAGCCGCACCTCAGGGCCTTCTTTGCAGTCACAGCTTCCCCTCTAAGAATTCTCTTCCCTAAGATGGCTTAATACCCCACCTCTCTCAGGTCTTTGTTCAAATGCCACCTTTCCTGGTCATCCTACCTAAAATTCATCTACATATGATCCTCTCAAACTCCCTATTTATTCTCTTGCCTTATTTTATTCCACTTAACAAGATTTTACTGACACATAATTTTTACTCAATGATCTTGTTTATGGGACAGGCGTGATGGCTCATGCCTATAATCCCAGCACTCTGGGAGGTTGAGATGGGTGGATCACCTGAGCTCCCCAGTTCGAGACCAGCCTGAGCCAGAGTGAGATCTTGTCTCTAAAAATAGCTGAGCTGGCGGGTGCCTGTAGTCCCAGCTGCTGGGGAGGCTGAGGCAAGAGAATCGCTTGAGCCCAAGAGTTTGAGGTTACTGTGAGCTGTGACACCATAGCACTCTACTGAGAGCCACAAAGTGAGACAATGTCTCACAAAAAAATAAATGTAAAGAATTCATCTTCTGTGGTTTATCTTACAAGGGTACAAGTGAATCTTTCTAAGAGTAGAATATGAACGTTTTAACACAATAACTAAGAAGACATGAAGGCTACGTTAACCAGTTTGATGGAACTGTTTCGGATTGTGTGTGAAAACACCACACTGTACCCCAGAAGTGCATTAATGTACACAGTTACCATTCAATAAAAATAAATAAATAAATAAATAAGCAAAAGAAAAAAAAAAAAAAGAATTCATCACTGGGCAGCACCTATGGCTCAGTGAGTAGGGTGCTGGCCCCATATACTGAGGGTGGTGGGTTCGAACCCGGCCCCAGCCAAACCGCAACAAAAAAATAGCCAGGTGTTGTGGTGGGCACCTGTAGTCCCAGCTACTCAGGAGGCTGACGTAAGAGAATTGCCTAAGTCCAAGAACTGGAGGTTGCTGTGAGCTGTGATGCCATGGCACTCTACTGAGGGCAACAAAGTGAGACTCTGTCTCTAAAAAAAAAAAAAAGAATTTATTACTTATGGACATTGCATGAAAGAACTCATACAAGATATACTTCGAAAGAAAGACACTGAATCCAAAGGAAGGGGTAGGCTGTAAGTAAGGGTAAGCAAAGAAAATGCTGTATAGGCCAGGTGTGGTGGCTCACTCCTGTAATCCTAGCACTTTGGGAAGCTGAGAAGGGAGGATCACTTGAGGCCAGGAGTTTGAGAACAGCCTGAGCAACACAGTGAGACTCTATCTCTATAAAAAAGAAAGAAAAGAAAAATTAGCTGAGTGTAGTGACACTAATCTATAGTCCTATCTACTTGGGAGCTTCTAGCATGCTTATGGTTTCATGCCTTACATTTAAGTCTTTTATCCATCTTGAATTAACTTGTGTGAGTGGTGAGAGATATAGACCTTGTTTCATTCTTCTGCATGTGGCTACCCAATTCTCCCAGCACCAATCATTGAATAGGTCTTCTTTTCCCCAGTGTATATTGCTGCCTGCTTTGTCAAAGATCAGTTGGCTACATGAGGATGGTTTTATATCTGGGTTCTCTGTTCTATTTCCCTGGTCTATGTTTCTACTTTTGTGCCAATACTAAGCTGTTCCTCATTAGGTAAGTTCACATTTTATGTTTTTCTCTTTCAAAACTGTAGGATAATTACCAGTAATCCACCAACCTCTTTCCTGCCCAAAATAAGAGCTGGGGAGTATGTGGGTGAAAAATTGGATTGGAAAGGGCTAAGAAGACTAAAGATGGGGCCCCAATCCCTCCTGGCTTGTAAAGTCTCAGTTGAGAAGTCTGCATTTAGCCTGATGGGTTTCCCTTTGTAAGTTATTTAATGTTTTCACCCATGGCTCAAAGTCAGTGTCTTGACGTGTCTTAGTGATTGCCTCTTTGCAATGAATTACCTGAGTGTTTGTTGAGTATCTTATACCTGGATGCCTAAATTTCTATCAAGATCAGGTTAAGTTTTCCTAAGTTATGCCCTCAAATAAGTTTTCCAGCTCTTGTGAAAGAAAAGAAAGAAAAGAAAAATTAGCTGAGTGTAGTGACACAAATCTATAGTCCTATCTACTTGAGAGCTTCTAGCATATGGTTTCATGCCTTACATGTAAGTCTTTTATCCATCTTGAATTAACTTGTGTGAGTGGCGAGAGATATAGACCTTGTTTCATTCTTCTGCATGTGGCTACCCAATTCTCCCAGCACCAATCATTGAATAGGGCTTTTCTTCTTCACTCTCAGGGATACCTATGATTCTTATATTTGGCTATTTTATATAACCCCATATTTCTTGTAGGCTTTATTCATTCCTCTTAATTCTTTTTTCTTTATTTCTGACTAAGTAAAAAGAGTTGCCTTCAAGCTCTAAAATTCTTTGTTTTGCCTGGTCTAGCCTATTATTAAAACTTTCCACTGAGTTCAGTATTTCCTTAAATACATTTTTCATTCCAGAAGTCTGTTTTAAATATGTCAATGTCTTTGGTGAATTTTTCATTCACTACCTGGATTGTTTTTCTGGTTTGAATTGGCTTTCCATTTTCTCTTGGATTTCACTGAGCATCCTTACAATCCATATGTAGAATTCTTTATCTGTGATTTCAATATTTTAATTTGGTTGGTATCCATCACTAGAGAGCTGGTGTTCCCTTTTGAGGCTGTCCTTTTGCTCTGCTATTTCATACTTCTGGAATTCTTTTGCTGATTCCCTGTCATCTGGGGCAGTTGTTTTTATTTTTGGATTTCCTTTTGTTTACACAGGAATGCTTATAAGGAAGTGTCTGTGGCATATGTTGGGTAACAACTTTTGGCTTTGCTTGTGGGTGCTCTGGTGGTGATCTAGGTTCTGAATGGATGCCTTGGTTATAGATTTCCTTAGTGTGGTAGTTTTCTCAATTGCTAGTTGTTTATAGACTATAGCAGTGATGAGCTTTGTGTGTGGCTGGATTCCCTATCTCTCTTTGATGAGGGAGGATGGAGCTCTTTGAAATCCTTTCTCTTTCCCTAGCCCTGTGGTCTTCTTAACAGTGTGAATTATATTGGCACACCCAGTTTAATCTCTGAGACACAATGTGGTACTTGTGTGTAAGAATCAATCACACCCTATTGACTGAGTCAGTAAATGCTGTAAAGGGCTGTGCAAATTCACCTCCCTGTGAGTGGGTGGCACTTGGAACAAGCTGGAGCATTATTTTGGTACCTGTGACCAGCTGTAGCCTCTCAGGAGAAGCACTCAAATTCCCTAGGTTGTGGGTAAAGCCCTGGAACTTCCAGATGGATCCTTACTCTCCACCACAGCAGGGTTGGGGAGTAAGGCTGGGAACAGTTGTGTTGGGTGAGCTTGCCCTCTGGTTCCACAGAAACTGATAACATAATTGTTTCAGTGGGGGTCAAAGGTCTGCTCCTAGCTTCTTGGGAAAGGGGCTGGAGTGGTCCCATCCATACAGAAAGTCTGCTTATGGAGGCAGGACCATCTTAGATTAACAATCTGCTGTCAGGAGTGGGTTTTGCTCTTCCCCCCCCCCCCACTCCAGTCTCTCTCCAGCATCTGCCAGCAGGCAGGAGCTCAAACTAGCTGAGCTTCCTCACAATGGCACTGCCAGTATGAAGCTTCCCTGTCCAGGATCCTTCCCTGGACTGAGGTAAAGGCCTTATGGGGGCAGGGGTACACCACATAGTGCTGCAGATGGGACTCACGCTGTGCTCTTTTCAGTTTTGCCCATGCAGATTCTCTCACTTCCCAAGATTAATTCATAAATCTTCCCTCTGTGCCCAGGGGCTAGGGGATCTGGCCTGCAGGCCTGTTCTTGGGAAAGGGGCTGGAGCGGTCCCATACATACAGAAAGTCTGTCCATGCATTGACTGTGGGGTGATCAAGCAGGTTTGATGCCCCTCTGCTCTGAGGCATGCCCTGCTCTGATGGGGCAGCCAGGCAAATAGCATCAGGGAGGGCCAGTGAGCAGAGAGCTCACAGTCTGAGCACCCTTAGTCCTCTGCAGGTCCAGGAGGAAAGGTTTAAGCCCATCTCTCTGTGGAAGCCCTGGTGGTGTATATGCACCAATGCGGGGCAAGCAGCAGCTCCTGAGAGCCTTAGTTCAAGCATCTATCTCAGCAGCCGTGGGCGGGGAGGGGAAGACAAGGACAAGGATCTTGATGAAAGAAAGCTAGCACTCTGGTCATCTCTGTCCTCTCTGGAAGATAGCCTGCTCAGAATGTCTAGGCTCTGGGGTCATACAGATGCCCCAGGATCCACTTCCCCCTCTGTGATTCCCAGTCTGGACCAGAGTTGGGAAGGTCTGTGTGGGAACGAGCAAGACAAAAACTGAGGGGCTGAATCCCCTGAGGAGGACAAAGGCACACGGTGGGTGGAGAAGCAATATGGTGCCTGCTATGTTGGCTCGGGTCTGTGGTGATGGAAGTATCTGAATGGGGCTGGAAAACTGGTGCTTTGTCCTCAAGAAGCTCTCAGTTTCATGGTTCACTGGAACAAGAACCTTTTGGGCTCATGAGAGTAAAAAGGCTCTCCAGCAGCTCAGGGGCCCACTGACTGCTAGGGGTGTGGGAGAGAGAGAAAAAACTGTCCCACCTCCCCTTTTCACTGAACTCCAAGCTTCGGGGGGCGGGGGGTTGTCCTCTGCTGATATCTCGCTCCTTCCTGTTCTGCTGCACTACTTTCCATGGAATCTCTTAAAGGTTCTGGCACTTTTTCTTGGAATTATACCAAATCTATGATTATTTTCTCTTTTTCATCTAAAACATTTCCTTCTTTCTGAGATGATCTGGCAGCTGGTATCACTGGTTAGCAATCTTATCTCTTCCAGGTCCCCAAATCATTGGCTCTCTTATCAATGTGAATCAAATCCAATTGTGATACACAGGACATAATAATCTTCCAAATGTTTTAGTGAACTATGAAATAATTTAGCAAATAAACAATATATATGGTGACAGACCCAGAGGAATATCACTTGAAAAAGATATATTTTCAGAAGGTACGGCGCTGGCCACATACACCAGAGCTGGTGGGTTCGAATCCAGCCTAGGTCTGCCAAACAACGACGACAACTACAACCAAAAAATAGCCGGGCATTGTGGAAGGCACCTGTAGTCACAGCTACTTGGGAGACTAAGGCAAGAGAATCGCTTAAGCCCAAGAGTGTGAGGTTGCTGTTAGCTATGACACCATGGCACTCTACCCAGGGCGACATAGTGAGACTCTGTCTCCAAAAAAAAAAAAAACCTTTAATGACACATTGAGAAAAAACAGGCTTAAAAAAAAAAAAAAAGAATAGGCACACTAATAATCGGGTAAAACCAAAGATACCTGTTTCTTATATTAAGAAAACAGTAAGAATTTTGTGATTATTTTGCCCTTTATACTGGTATATTATTTTCTCCAAATTCTCCACAAGTTCTCCAAAACACTCTCAGATAAGATGTTAACTGACATTTTTAGTCTCCCATACCTTGGATGAAAATTCTGAGGGCACTGTTTTCTCTCAGTTTTTGAATTGGAAAAGAATACACAAAAGAGGCTATGTGGGAGAAGCTCGGGCTTTGGAGGGGACATGTGGAGGTAAATGACACATACATGGGGGGACTCTGGTTAATTATTTATACCTCTGAGCCTCGATGTTCTCATTTGTAAAATAAGGTTCATATTATTTGTCTCAGAATTATTGAAAGGAACAATCACTGGATATGCAATGGTCTCTACTATTTTTTTCCTTTTACACCTGCTGAAAGAAAAAATTTATTTTGCTTTATATATCCCAACAGGCTTTCAATGTAAATAGGTCTGTACCAAGCTGAAAAGTGTCCCTCCAAAACTCATGTCCACCAGGAACCTGTGAGTGTGACCTTATAGAGAAACAGAATCTTTGCAGATGCAATCAAGTTAAGATGAGGTCCTTTTGAATTAGACTGGGCCCTAAATCCTATGACTGGTGTTTCTCATGAGAAAGACATGTGAAGAGAAAGATATAGAAAAGGTCTATGTGATGATGGAGGCAGAGGCGGCAAGTTACATGTAAGCCAAGGAATGCCGAGCATTGCCACTAGAAGCCAGGAAGAGGCAGGGAATGATTCTTCCTGTGACACTTTGATTTTAGATTTCTATCCTCCAGAATGGTGAAACAATACATTTATATTGTTTTAAGCCACCCAGTTTGTGGCATTTTGCTACAGCAGTCTTGGAAAACTAATATAGTATTGATTCCTAAAGCAGAAATGGAAATATTTTGACTTATCCTCCATATAGAAAAAACGTACCACACATTTTGCTGTGGCTAAATGATATCAAGCAGATTCATGTTCTAATCTTGTTTGCCATAGATTTTCCAAGAATACATTTTAATGGGTGTGTTAGTCTTGAATCATGTTTATAAGTGACAAAAACTCATCTCAAATAGGCTTAAAAAAATGGGTGTATAAGGCCAGGTGTGGTGGCTTATGCCTGTAATCCTAGCATTCTGTGAGGCCGAGGTAGGTGGATTGCCTGAGCTCAGGAGTTTGAGACCAGCCTGAACCAGAGTGAGACTCCATCTCTAAAAATAGCTGGGCATTGTGGTGGGTGCCTGTAGTCCCAGCTACTTGGGAGGCTGAGGCAAGAGAATCGCTTGAGCCCATGGAAGTATTTCAGATTACATGTGAAAACCCCACACTGTACCCCAGAAGTGCATTAATGTACATAGTTACCATTCAATAAAAAAGAAAAAAAAAAGAGCTTCAGGTTGCTGTGAGCTGTGATGCCACTGCACTCCACCAAGAGTGATAAAGTGAGACTCTTGTCTCAAAAAAAAAAGAAAGTGTGCAGTGTGTGGTAGAGGTGGAAACAAGGTGGGTGGTACCTGTGGCTCAAGGAGTAAGGTGCCAGCCCCATTTGCCAGAGGTGGTGGCTTCAAACCCAACCCTGGCCAAAAAAAAAAAAAACAAGGTGAGTGGGGGAGGGATTATGTTAGTGGATCCTGATTTCTAAGGCAGGATCTGTCCTGATGCAACAGATCTTCTAGCTAGAGCAGAGGTTTTAACAACTGCTATTCCTGTCACGACCCACAGGAACTGTATTAAGGGTTCGTGGCACTAGGAAGGTTGAGAACCACTGCTCTAGAGGCACTGCGGGCATGGCTCTCCTGGTTTCTATCTGTTTCCTGTATATTAACTTCACTCCTCTATCTATAGACTATATTTATCTAATAGGTAAAAATATGACTGCCTGCAACTCCCGGGTTTTACCTTTTTTAGAATTTACCTCCAAAAAGAGAATGACTACATTATTTGGGTCTCTAAGTCCAAAGCCCAGGAAAAGATTCTAATTGGCCTGAGCTGGGTCAGCTGTCCACTCCTTTCTTTTTTTTTTTTTCAGTTAGCTATCCACTCTTGATCTCTCCAATGCGGCCTCATGGCTGGGCAGTCCCCAGAGATAGGGATAATGGAGACAGTCTACACAAGGAACGGCTCTAGTTTCCTTCCTTAAGTAGTTTTATATATATAAAAAAAAAAGCAAAAAAACCCCCTCCAAATTCTAGCTAAAATGCTAAAATGAAGTGAGCAACCAAGGAAAGAGAAGTAATTTTAAAGGCAGATACAAATATGATTTGGAAAGTAAGACTCAGTTGTAGATAAATCAAACTATCAATAAATGCAATACATTGACAGCTTTCTTCAAAAGACAATAAGCATATGAACTGGATGCTTGCTTTATGTGTGTAAGTTAAATATTGATAAAGTAATTTTTACAGTTGGAATTCAATGAAAAACTGTTTTCTCTATTTAAAAGAATAAAGATATGAAAAATTAAGCAACTACTTTTTAGTTAGAAGAATTAATTTATAGGAAGTCTTATCTTTTGGTAGCAAAGGACATACATGTCATCACCAGCAAACGTCTGACTGCCTCTTGTAGATAGGGCAATGACGTGCCATGAGATTATTTCCAGAGACAACTAAACTCAATGAACAATTTGTAACTTTCTTGGAAATAGAAATGATTACTTACCCTGTTACTAGGTTTTCTCTCAGCTTGATATAGTTCAAAACCATTTATTTTATTGGTACTCATTTTATCAGTGTCAGCAATGACGTAGTGTCGAGGTGAGTAGGCACTGGACAAGTACTCAAGTAGCCTCAGGATCTCTGTGGTGTGCCCACCTAGAAAAAGCATCACAAGTCCTAAGATTAAGAAGTTCACAATGGGGCAGTGCCTGTGGCTCAGTGAGTAGGGCCCCATATACCGAGGGTGGTGGGTTCAAACTTGGCCCCAGCCAAACTGCAACAAAAAAATAGCAGGGCGTTGTGGCAGGTGCCTATAGTCCCAGCTACTCGGGAGGCTGAGGCAAGTGAATTGCCTAAGCCCAAGAGCTGGAGGTTGCTGTAAAGTGTGATGCCACAGCACTGTACCGAGGGCGATAAAGTGAGACTCTAACCCTAAAAAAAATAAAGAAATTCACAATGGACATATCCATGTGAACGTGTTCTATAGATGTTATAATTTTAGGAAAGGGAAGGACCACTGTGATTGTCTACTTCTCAAGACACAAGGAACATCTGGAAACAATAATCTATGCCCTTGTATAGATACTACTTTTATAACGGGGAGAAGATAATAAATCTATAAAAATAAAATCAGTAGTAGTAATGGGTCCTAAGGAAGGTACAAAGAAGTATAAGACACAGCTCCTGTTATTAAGAAGACTGGTGGGAAAGGGGCAAGACACACATACATAAAGAGGATAAAAGACAGCAAGAAAAATTAAAAATGGGGGGGGGCGAGCTCAGTGCCCGTAGCTTAGTGGTTAGGGTGCTGGCCACATACATGGGGGCCGATGGGTTTGAACCCAGCCCGGGCTTGCTGAACAACAATAACAACAACAACAAAAAACCAGGCATTGTGGGGGGCACCTGGTTATTTCCCAGCTACTTGGGAAGCTGAGGCAAGAGAATGGCTTAATCCCAAGAGTTTGAGGTTGCCTTGAGCTGTGATGCCAAAGTACTCTACTGAGGGCTATAATGGTAAGACTATTCCCCGCCCCCCCAAAAAAAAGAAAGAAAGAAAAGAAAATGTGGGGGTAAAGCAAATGGTTATGAAAAATCAATACCCTAAGAGTAGGGAAGATCCCTGGTGAAGGCTGAGATGCCATGAGAAGTAAAGATAACAGACAGGAGCAGGGAGGCCCCTGGGTGGAGTAAGGATTGTTGGGGCATGAGATGGTAAAGTCTGAGACACATTCAAGGGATGGTGGGAGTACTAGGAAGAAATGTTAGGGTGGGCTGGGCACCCGTAGCTCAGTGGTTAGGGTGCTGGCCACATGCACTGGGGCTGGTGGGTTCGAACCTAGCCTGGGTCTGCTAAACAAAAAACAGTAGGTGAGCACTGTGGCAGGTGCCTGCTACTAAGTAGTCCAGCTACTAAGGAGGTTGTGTGGCAAGAGAATGACTTGAGCCCAAGAATTTGACATTGCTGTGAGCTATGACCCCACCTCACTCTACCAAGGGTAATATGGTAAGACTCTGTCTCAATTAAAAAAAAAAAAGAAAAGAAAAAAAGAAATGTTAGGGCAAAGTAAGGTCGGGGAAGTAGGATGGGAAATGGGTAGCCAGTCACTGAAGGTCACTGAAGACTTCTGTGTGGAGAAGCGAGGTAGGAATGAGCAATAATAGCAGGGCTTGGGTCTCCCAGACTTCTTGGTCCTCACTGTAACCACAGCACCTAACAGAGGTCTCAGCACACGGTAGGTCTTCAAATATTTCCCAGCTTCCCCAATAAATCTGTGTATGGTTTTTAAAGTCATACAATCTCCAAAATTTTAATGCTTTGATTTCAAAAGCACAAATTTAAAAACCAGCTATGTTTACTGAGGTTTCCTCCTCAAGCTTACAATCAAACTCTTTACCAAAGAGCCATTTATCACACCCATTTCAGTTTCATTTCACAGCTCTTTGCTCTAGTCAGGTTCACATCTTTATATTGTCCACATTCTCCCTTTACCTTTGATCATGTTGTGTCCCCTCCTAGAAAGCCTCTCCTACCTCACCTTCCTTATTGTAAGAGAGAGCTTTTTAATAGTGATCCATGAACACACAGAAAGACAAACAAACAAATTAAGGATGTCTTTCCCCCCAACAAACACATACTTTACAGTAGAATGGGAAGGAATTCTTTCTATATTCCTGAAGGAATTATACATAGAAAGAAATGTAGCATAGATTTACAGGAATTAAAAATCATGTTTTCTGTATGACTTGTCACCCATCTTCTTAACTGGGGCCTGTAATTTACACAACTGGTTTATACTCATTTCAGTATTTTTAGTTTTAGCCTTTAACAAATGTGGTGGCTTGCAAAATAAGTACTTATTTTTATAGCTGGAGCAATTAAGAATAAAACCTAATATCCAGGACATTTTCTCCTACAATTAAAATTTCATTATATGTATTTTTAACAATCTTTTTCTTTCCCAAAAAGGGAGTTAAGTGAAAGTTGTTAAAATCAAAATAGATTCACCTGTTGACAAAAATGAAGCCAGGAAGGACATGAAGGAGGGTTCGCATGCATGCACGGTTGCCTAGCAACACGAAGTATTGAAAAAGATTATACCAAAACCATGATCTTGCACAAAGACCACTTCGACTTTACACAAAAAAATACTCTCGCAAGAACATCTGCCCAGCAACTAACTGTCCAATCCTGGACTGACATCACCCTTATTATTGATCTTTGTAGCCAAGGCTAATTGTTTCAAAACTTATGTAATCCTTGGTGGTGCCTGTGGCTCAAAGGAGTAGGGTGCCGGCCCCATATGCCAGAGGTGGCGGGTTCAAACCCAGTCCCAGACAAAAACTGCAAAAAAAGGTATGTAACCCTCCTCAATTTACCTTTAACAATTCTTGTCTTTCCTTGCCTCCCTGAATATGCCCATAGCTTACTCTGGTGAGAGTATTTCACAATGCAGTGCTGACTCTTGAATAAAATATTCTCTTTGGAGAATCTGTTTGTTTTTAGGATGATAATACATTCACAGAAAATTTAATCTTGTTACTGAAAAAAGTCATTAAAATGATGGACTTTGTCTTCCATTTTATTTTTATTAAGATCTATCGGGGGGAATAAAATTCTCTTAGTTCTACTTTAAAACATATCCAGGTGGTGGCGCCTGTAGCCCAAGTGGCTAAGGTGCCAGCCATATACACCAGAGCTGGTGGCATCGAATCCAGCCTGGGCCCGCCAAACAATGACAACTACAACCAAAAAATGGCCAGGCATTGTGGCAGGCGCCTGTAATTCCAGCTACTTGGGAGGCTGAGTCAAAAGAATCGCTTAAGCCAGGAGTTCGAGGTTGCTGTTAGCTGTGATGACCCAGCACTCTATCCAGGGCAATCGCTTGAGGCTCTGATTCAAAAAAAAAAAAAAAAACAAAACATCAGGCCAGGCACAGTGTCTCACACCTGTAATCCTAGCACTCTGGGAGGGTGATTTGGGTGGATTGCCTGAGCTCATAGGTTCGAGACCAGACTGAGCAAGAGCAATAGCCCCATCTCTAAAAATATAGCCAGGCATTGTGGTGGGCACCTGTAGTCCTAGCTACTTGGGGGGCTTTAGCACAGTACTTTGTGGTTGCTGTTAGCTATGATGCCACAGCATATACTGAGGGTTAAAAAGTGAGCCTATCTCTCTTTTTTTTTTTTTTTTTTTTTGAGACAGAGCCTTAAGCTGTCCCCCTGGGTAGAGTGCTGTGGCATTACAGCTCACAGCAACCTCCAACTCCTGGGCTCAAGCGAGTCTCCTGCCTCAGCCTCCCAAGTAGCTGGGATCACAGGCGCCCACCACAATGCCCGGCTATTTTTTAGTTGCAGTCATCATTGTTTGGCGGGTCCAGGCTGGATTCGAACCTGCCACCTTAGGTGTATGTGGCTGGCGCCTTAGCCGGTTGAGCTACAGGTGCCAAGCCATGAGACTATCTCTTAAAAAAAGAAATAAAAGCAGGTGGTGCCTGTGGCTCAGTGAGTAGGGCATCAGCCCCATATACCAAGGGTGGTGAGTTCAAACCCATCCCCGGCCAAACTGCAACAAAAAAATATCCAGGTGTTGTGGCAGGTGCCTGTAGTCCCAGCTACTCAGGAGGCTGAGGCAAGACAATCACCTAAGCTCATGAGCTGGGGGTTGCTATGAGCTGTGACACCACAGCACTCTACCGAGGGTGATAAAGTGAGACTCTGTCTCTAAAAAGAAACAAAAGCAAAAACATATCCAGCACCTAGTCACTTCTCATCACCTCCTTTTCTACCATCCAGCTCCAAGCCAATATTACCTCTCATAAGGATTATGAGCGGAACTACCTGGTCTGTTCTGTTCCCCTTCAGTCTATCTCAACACAGAATCCAATGTGATACTATTAGAAAGAGTTGATCAAATTATTTACCCCCAATAAAACCCCCAATAGCTTCATGTCACATGAGAATACAATGCTTCATGTGATCTGACCCACAGCTGTACTCCTCTTGGGCTTTATCTCCTGCTTTCTCCTCTTCACTCAGTCTATTCCGGCCATCCTGGCTCTTTCCTGTTGGATATCTGCCACCCCTCCTCCCAGGGAGGTGTCTTTAAAATGCAATCCCCTTCCCCACATCATAGTATTTAACACTGTAGAATTTACTATGCACTATATATTTGTTTTTTACTCTCCCCAACCCCTGCCCCACTAGAAGAACTTTTTTTTTTCTTTTGAGACACAGTCTCACTATGTCGTCATCAGTAGAGTGCCGTTGTGTCACAGCTCACAGCAACCTCAAACTCTTGGGCTTAAGCGATTCTCTTGCCTCAGCCCAAGTAGCTGGGCTATAGGTGCCTGCCACAACGCCTGACTATATTTTGTTGCAGTTGTCATTGTTGTTTAGCAGGCCCAGGCCAGGTTTGAACCGCCAGCCTTGGTGTACATGGCTGGCACCGTAACTGGTGTGCAATGGGTGCCGAACCTGGCAAGACCTTTTGTTCATTTTAGCACCGTTGTATCTGCAGTGCCTAGAAAATAGTAGACCCTCCTCTTATTGAATGGATGAATGACAGACAATCTGATATTAAATCTAAAAAATTTCTAAGGAGATCATATTGTGTTTCAAAGAAAATGAGTAGTTTTAATGGATGGTCTTTGAACACAAGTGGTTGACTTAATAGGTTTTTATGGAACCTAAAGATTGAATGTTAATTTGTCTTCAAGGTAAGACTGAAAACAACTTCCTCCTCTTCCAAATTTTGGGCATGAACAATTAAACCATTGTTTTTCAACCTTTTTATCTCATGGTACATTTACATTATGTTGATAAAAAAAAAAAATAGTTGGGCGGCACCTGTAGCCCAGTGGTTGGGGCGCCGGCCATATACACGCCATACACGGAGGCTGGCCGGTTCTAACCGGCCAGGGCCAGCTAAAACAATGAAAACTACAAAAAAAAAAAAAAATAGCCAGGCGTCGTGGCTGGCACCTGTAGTCCCAGCTACTTGGAAGGCTGAGGCAAGAGAATCGCTTAAGCCCAAGAGTTCGAGGTGGCTGTGAGCTGTGACGCCACTGCTGCATTGTACCCAGGGCGACAAACTGAGACTCTGTCTCAAAAAATATATATAAATAAATAAAGGAAAAATATACGCTACAGGCCGGGCGTGGTGGCCAACACTGGAGGGCCGAGGCAGGCAAATCGCCTCAGTTCACAGGTTCGAGACCAGCCTGAGCTAGAGCGAGATCCCCGTCTTCAATAGCTGGGCGTTGTGGCGGGCGCCTGCAGTCCCATCTACTCGGGAAGCTGAGGCAAGAGAATCGCCTGAGCCCAGGAGTCTGAGGTTGCTGTGAGCTATGGCGCCACTGTGCTCCACGGGGATGACAAAATGAGACCCTGTCTCAAAAAAAAAAAAAAGAAAGAAAAATATACGCTACAGAGCGGCTTAATTACTGACAATGGTGAGTTACCTAACTCGTCATTAAAGGATGCCTGGGCTGCGTCAGCAAGCCAGCATTTTGCCCTAGCTGGGCTGACCGGTTCCGTCAACGCAGAAAAACTACGAATCTCATCTTGCAACGCTGCAAGAAGCGCTACGGAGACCAGGGAAGAGGCGCGGTGCACGCTGGGGTTTGTAGTGACCCCGGAGCCCGACCATTACCGCCTTGATACTTACCCGACCCAGCCACCACCAAGAGACTGACAGACTGCCGGGAAGAAACGTCCTGGGTACGAAGCACCATCCATAATCGCAGGACTAGAACCACCGCCACAGCTCCCGCTCCTGCAGCTAGCATGAGGAGATACACCATTTGAAGAGATGGCGCATGCGTGCTGTTCCCTGGAACCTGCAGCGGATGAGCGGTCAAAGTTCACCACCACATGCGCGGGAAGACTCGAAGGAGGAGGGGGCGCCTCCTGGTGGGCGGGGCTTACTGGACTGGGCGGAGTTAAGAGCTGAGGGCGGGGCCTGGGCTCCGCGGCAACTCTTGGCTTCTCTGCAGTATGTGACGCTGCTGCAGCCGCAGCTGAAATTCGGGAAGTTAAGCTCTGGAGGAGTTTGATTTCCGCCCGTTACCAGGCCAGGACCCCCTGAGCGCCCTTAAAGGCCCCGAAGCTTCCCATAAGGAGGTGTACCAGCTCTTCCAACTTTGTGAATTAGCTCCATTGCTGTGAGCTAATGGCATACGTCACTCTTTTTCTTTCTTTTAATACAAAGGGAAATGTTTCTGTTGCACAGACATTACTCAAAGTGTTTTCCAGTAAAAAGTATCCTTGGGGAAAAACTGAACGTAAGGCCCTCAAACAAAAACTCCCTCTTTAATGTTTTTTAACTTTCCTAGGCGTTTTCACAACTCCCAACAGTATGACCAGAATAGTTGCAGGTGATCAATTTATGCCATGTTCCTGAGGGACGTGGGAGCTCAGAGGCTCAAGGCAGTGGGGTTGAGAAGGCTACAGCTAACATTCAGTTAATTTTACCCTAGAGCATTCCCAGCTTGTTCATGTCCTCAGCCAAGATGATGATCTGCCAACATGTTCTTTTATCCCAATTTTATCATTATTATTTTTTTTTTTTGAGACAAAGTCTCGCCGCTAGAGTGCAGTGGCAGGATCACAGCTCACTGCAGCCTCAAACTCCTCAACTCAAGCAGTCTTCCTGCTTCAGCCTCCCACATGGCTGGAATTGGACCACATGTGGCCCAATTTTGCTTACTATTGTGTTTAAATAATCCACATTATAGTAATGTAAAAGTACTAAGATTAAAGAAGCCCCTTCACTCCAAATCTAATTTGCCTTAGGTCCATTATAGGCCTGTAGGTTATATAGAACAGGTATACAGCTGAGTGAACAGATTCAGATTCAGAACTGCTTGCCCAAGAGGAACAGTGTCAGTTACAGAATTACAAACCAGAAATCCTAACTCCTGATGCATGAGGGTACTACATCTTGTATTCCTTCACTAAATTCAAACTTGCCTGATCATCATTCTTACCTGGAGCCTAGAATGTGTTTTTAAAAGTGCAGACACCCAGGTTCCACTAGAGAACTACTGAATCAGAATCTCTAGGGAAAGCACCTGGGATCTGCTTATATAACCAGTGTTGTCAATTCCGATCAGGTCGCAGATTTGGGAGACTTTGTGGATACATCATTTCCTGGCTCTTGAGTTTCACATCACCTTCCAAATTCAGTCTTCCATTAAATCCTTTTAATTCTACATTCTCACACTGAGTCCATAAGTGGATATTATTTCTCTCTTTATAAATAAAGAAGTAGATTTCATGAAAAATTAATTTGCCGTTCAGCGTTGATAGCTTAGCGGTTAGGGAGCCAGCCACATACACCAGGGCTAGTGGGTTTGAACCAGCCTGGGCTTGCTAAATAAATCAACAACAACAACAAAAATAAAAATAGCTGCGCATTGTGGTGGGTACCTCCCTAGTAGGCATCCCACCTAGTAGGGAGGCTGAGGCAAGAGAATTGCTTAAGCCCAAGAGTTTCAGATTGCTGTGAGCCATGATGGAACAGCACTCTACAGAGGGTGACAAAGTGAGACTCTGTCTCAAAAAGAAAAAATTTATTTGCCTAAGGTTACTTACGTAGTAAGTGGTGGAGAAGCTTACTAGTTTTGGACTTAGTAGTCAATGTCTCTCAAATTTGGATGGAATCAGAATTGTCTGGGCTTACAGACGCATAGTTGGAAATCCAGAGGTATGCCTTCTGGTTTAGTATGAAAAATGGCTCAAAAATGTTACAAAAAATATCATTTTCTTTTATCCACCCATTCCTAGCAATGGCTTCACCCTAAGAATTTTTCTTCTATGATAGAATCAGATATACCTGCCCAGATAGACCTGTCCTGCCCAGGTGAGGCTAACCTGCCTAGGAAGAACTAACCAACCCAGGAAGAACTGAGTGTATGTCCCTCCCAGTGTGGTAGATGGACCAATCCTTGTCTCTCTAGCCCTTTAAATCCCCCCTCCACCATTACCCACATGTGGATTTCTTCCTGGTTGGAGAGCCTACCTCACCCGCACCCAGGTGGAATAAAGCCATTTTAATTGTACAAACCCAGCCTCCAGCTTCCTTTCATCTGGCACCTTGGAATAGTCTTTTACCTTTGACTCACTAACCTTTTGCCCTCATACTTACAAAGAAACATCAATGGGGCTGGGCTCAGTGGCTCATGCCTGTTATTCTAGCACTCTGGGAGTCCAAGGTGGGTGGATTGCCTGAGCTCACAGGTTCAAGACCAGCCTGAGCCAGAATGAGACCTCGTCTCTAAAAAATAGCCAGGCATTATGGCGGGTGCCTGTAGTCTCAGCTACTTGAAGGCTGA
>CAUYQV010166604.1:0-11596 GCA_963574575.1 Galagoides demidoff
ATGACACCATGGTACTGAACCGCAGGGTGACAGAATGAGACTGTCTCAAAACTACAAACAAAACAACAACAACAAAAGAAAGTGATCCTTGTTCAACTAGCTGTGTGTCCATGGACAAGTCACTCAGCATTTCTGAAATTGTCTTTGCCATCTAGGAAATGAGAGGATTTTCCCAGGTCTGGAAGATCCATGGAGGTCTCCACATCTGCTGATGTTGTATCAGGAAATCAGAATGTGCCGAATGATTCCTCTGATTTTTCTAACTATCAATCAGATTACCAAAGCAGGGCCTTACACAGCTATTTGCCTACCAGTGTTCATACAAGCATTTTGCACAGTAGCTAAAAGGTAGCAACATCCCAGTTGGCCACTGACAAGGGAATGGATGAACAAAACATGGCCAGTACATACGATGGAACATGATTCAGCCTTCAAAGGAGATTCTGACACATGCTGGGAAACAGAGGAAGCTTGAAGGCATTATGCTAAATGCAATAAGCCACATACAGAAGGACAAAAATGATATGGTTCCACTTACATGAGATACCTAGAACAGTAAAATGTATAGAGCTAGAGAGTAGGATAATGGTTACCAGAGACCAGGGCTGGGGATGGATATGGGAGTTATTGTTCAAAGGGTTCAGAGTTTCATTTGGGGATATTGAAAAGTTCTAGAGATGGATAGTAGTGATGGTTGCACAACCAAGTAAACATACTTTATGACATTGTACACTCAAAAGATGAATTGAATTGCTTGCTTTGTGACATGACAATATCAACACTAAAAAATTCAATGTCCATCAGCATTATAACACTCATAAGGACCACAAACATTTTTAAATTGGAGAAAGAGGTGTGAAAAATTGTATTGCAGAAATGAAAAAATGAAAGGCAAAAGGTAATTCTTTCAAGCAGCAGTAAGATCTGGAAATAATCCCACTGAGGCAATTTACAAAGTAGCTTATAAACTCAGGGGAAAAGAGAAGCCTGTGAAAGAATGCCTACATCCTACAAGGTTGTAGGATGCTTACACCCCAATAAACTTTCAAAGTACAAACAACTCCCTCTTTCAAGGAGAAGCACAACCGATCAGCAGTATGAATTAGCCTTCAACTTAACAGAACAACTTTATGCAATACTTAAAAAGAAAAAGAATATGTTATCTAATTGCACTGGATTAGCACTTGGCACAGGCTTATACTTCATTCTGCTCCTAACGGAAGACTGTCCTTGCTAAGAAGAGTTACAGGCTTTGGGCACTCTTATAAACAGAACATGGAGAACTGATATCTTCAACATAAATGTCATGAAGTTGGTTTGAATTTGGTACATTTATTGAGTGTATGTACAGATAGTGCACCTTCCATGACAGGAAAGCATGAAGCATTTATTGTGTGAAATTTAAAAAAAGTATTAACAGATCCAAATGTTCTCATGTTGTCATATCAGCAAAATCTCTGTGCTAAGGCTACTATCTTTGGTAACACTTTGCAACAAATTGTAAGTGTTGTCAAGTGTAATACATTTCTGCAAATGCAACATGGTATCATCAGTTCATGAATTGGCAAAGTCGAAGAATTAGGTATTCGGTATGGATTTTCTGTATCATTTAAAGCTTATTGGCTATCTCAAGGACAGCTGTTAGCCAAAATTTTATCTCTAGAACAGAAAGTCAATTTTTATGAAGAACAGAATCGGCAATGTGAATTATTGAAAGATTTCTGTAGGAATGCAGTATTTCTGCTTGATATGTCAAATCAAAGTGATTTGACTTTTTTTGCAAGGTATAAGTAAGTCTGTATATAATATGTAGCAAAAAAAAATCTAAGCATTTAAAAAAAAAAAGAAAAGAAAAGAAACAGGACTTTACCTAACAAATGCAATCAGTATAGCCGGTTCTTTATACTCAGTGATTCCTCAACAATTTAAAAAGAAAAGAAAAGAAAAGAAAAAACTATCTTTCAAAACAATTCTTAAAAAGGAAATTCTGGGTGAACATGTTTCCTAAGTTAGCAAAGGTGATTGATGAGCAGGATGATATGTGAGACTGTGCATTTTAAGGACTGTGCAGCTGGTACAGACCTGTTAACTGGAGAATACAATGAAAGTTTCACTGACTTTGAAAATCGTGACATCACACTCAAATTAGCATTTTAACCTCGCCTAATTGATATCACCAAGGCATCTAAAGAAGTACGAATGGAATTGAGTGAGCTTTCAATAGATGACATTTTAAATTACTGTTTGATGCCAAGCAAGATTCAGTTGAAATATGGAGAAATGCAGTAGATCACCCATGCCTTTGGCAACAGGTCCAAAACATTCTTTCTTGCCTTTCAACCACTTTATTGCTGTGCATCTACATTCTCCTACTTAACCCAAATCAAGATGCCCTTAAGATCAAAAATGACTGATACCCGTCTAGACTATTAACTGAAACTAGGTATCTCAATGCTGTGACCAGATATTCAAATGCTTTCCAACAAAAAGCAGATGCAACAAAGTCATTGAAACATCAGTAAACTTTAAAATTAACTGGGTGCAGTGGCTTGCTCCTGTCATCCTAGTACTCTGGGAAGCAGAGGCAGGTAGATTGCTTCGGGTCAGGAGTTTGAGACCAGCCTGAGCAAACACAAAAACACAAGACCTCATCTCTAAACAAAAAAAAAAAAAAAAAGAAAGAAAGAAAGAAATGGCCAGGCACCATGGGATACCTATAGTCCCAGCTACTTGAAAGGCTGAGGCAGGAAAATTGCTTGAGCTCAAGACTATGAGGTTGCTGTGAGCTATTATGCCATAGCACTCTACTGAGGGTGACAAAGTGAGACTCTGTCTCAAAAATAAATTAGTTAACTAATTAATTAAAGTAATAAACAATTTTCACTAAGCACGCAGTCCAATTTTTACAAAATAATGTACATTTTTAAGTATATCTAATTAAAGTTTCTTAAATGTAGCCTTATTTGATTATAGCTAAACTAATGCAGCCTTCCAACATGAAAATATTCATTCCCTGGTACAGGTAATATGAGGTATTATCTCAGAAAAAAAAAAAATTTTGTTTTGAAACAGGGTCTCATTGTGTCACCCAGGCTGGAGTGCAATGGCATCATCATAGCTTACTACAACCTCAAGTTCTTGGGCTCGAGGAATTCTCCCACCTCAGTCTCCTGAGTAGCTAGGACTCTACGTGTGCACCACCACTTCCAGCTGACTTTTAATTTTTTGTGAAGATGGGGGGGTCTTACCCTTGAAGCTGAGGCAAGAGAATCGCTTGAGCCTAGGACTCTGAGGTTGTAGTAAACTGTGATGCTACGGCACTCTACCAGGGAGTGACAAAGTGAGACTCTGTCTCAAAAAAAAGAAAAGAAAGAAAGAAAAAAGAAAAGAAGAGAATAGAAAAGAAAAGATGAGGGTCTTAACTATGTTACCCAGGCTAGTCTTAAACTCTTGACTTCAAGTGATCCTCCTGCCTCAGCTTCCCAAAGTGCCAGGATTATAGGAGTGAGCCACTGAGCATCCCACAAAATTTTTTGAATCTCTTTTCCTATCACCAATTCAAAACATCTTTGTAATACTCTCATATGAATATTTCTGTTTCTAGGTTTCTATTGTCTTTCAGTAATTTGTTTTCTTTTGTTCCGGTACTGTGCTTTTAGATTTATTATAATTGCACATATAACACCTTTTTATGATACTTTTTGATATCTGTTAATACAAGTCCTTTTGTCAAACATTTCTAGCTCTTTTTACCTATTTGTTCTTCCACATGAACACTAGTAACATAGGAAGTATAATATAATCACATATGAACATTAATGATATTCATATTAATAGGAGTAACAATTTATAAATTAATTCTAAGAGAATTGACATCTTCATTCTATCAAGATTTCTCCGTCACACATCAAGCTCTGGTAAAATTTAACAATACAGCTCACAGTTATCATCTCCGGCAAGAATCCCAGGGGTTGTACTTCGTGTTACTGAACCATAAGCTCTGACAGTCCACCAGGCAGAAGCAGGAATGAACTACAAAAGTTTGACTCAGAGGCTAATAAGCCTGCATCTTTATGGCTCAAAACTCCCAAAAGACCTGGAACTCGGGCTCATTAGAATTTTTGTTCACTAATTTAATTAAATCTCCCAGATAAATGGTTCTTCAGTTTCTTTGTAAATGTAAAAAATATTAAATGTAAGTTACTCTTATTTTTCTTACCTCCTCTCCTCGTTTCCAAACTTATTGGGGGACTTGTGAATTATAGACACCTCTGATAAGTTTTACTAGAGAAAAAAAGAGCCAATGACAATATATTAGTTTTTATGAAACTGAGGGTTTTTTTCTTACAGAAATCCCTTCCTGATGAATAAGATTTTAATCAAGACATTCAACCATAAGAAATGACTGGTTTTAGATTCTTATATGTACAACAGTGGCAATTTCAGCTTTGTGGGTAAAGACAGCCGCTTGGGGCATGTTTCACTTATTTGTTGTCTGCTAGCTTTTTAGATCTCATCCCTCTCTGGCCATAATGTATGGAAAAACTTAAGTTTTGTTTCTTAAAGTCTTTAGAAGAGTAACATAAACATCTATGTTTTCTAGAATAAAGGAAAATTGGTGCATATATGAATGTTTAGTAAAGGCTAAACCCTTCCATCTCATACACAATTTAATTCATGAAAGAACTATTTCCTGTTTTATTTGACTCGGCTGCCTAAATAATTTTTTCAAAGCATGGAACATACTACCATTTTAATGACCTTCTCAAGTTCAACTATATATATAAACTCTTAGCTCATAGTCTAGTTTTTTCAATGATCTTCTACCCCGTCACTCTCTACCACGTGGTCATCCTTCCAGGCTGCAAGGTGCATGCTAAGGTCCCAAGACATGACTCGCTCATTTGTGGCTTTTTCCTTTTGGTTCATTGTGTTGATCTGGCTTCCTCTGACTCCTTCACTATCTTCTACAACATGTCTATCATTCTCAGATTTAAAGTCAAGATTCTATCAATGGAAAAGAATCCAAACTCTGTAAACTAACGAGGTTTATTCTGAGCTGAGTATGTGCGACCATGGTCTGGAGAGACACCTGTGAGAATCCTTGAGCAACTGGTCTCACCACGGTTAGGTTATAGTCTGGTTTTTTACATTTCAGGGAAGCAGGAATTACACAAAAAATCATAAATCAATACATGGTAGGCGTACTTCAGTTTGCCCCCCCAAAGACAGGACATTGTGAAGTGGGGCATTACGGGCTAAGCTGGGCTTAAATATTCTTTGATGTGTAATTGGTTAAGGAAATGAAGCTTTGTCTAAAGGCTTGGAATGTTTTAAGTTAAGATAAGGAAGTTTGTTAATCAGCGACAAGCCACAGGACACATACCCCTACATGATTTATACCCCCACTCAAACTATCTGTTCAGTAAATGGGTGACTTACAGGTATGGTTTAAGTATTTTCTTGAATAACCTTGTTCAACCTTTAAGTATTTTCTTGAATAAGCCTGTTAATGAGTTACAAAAGGGATCTTGAAGAAGGGAGGAGGGGGCAGGACAAGGCATGTCTGACCACCTTCCTCATGGCTAGCAACTCAGCTTTAGGGTATTTCTGGGATCGCCCTGGCCAAGATGGGGTCCAGTCAGCTGAGGGGCTCAAGATTTTATTTTAGTTCATAATTCACTCACTTCCAAGAAGCCCAGCCCCACAAGTGCTTTCTAAAGCACTCATAGGAGGCTTTAGATCATATTCTACCTATTGGTCTCATCTTCCTGTTAGGATTCTTCAGACTCACTTAGCTTTGAGCTATCTAGGTAGGAAACATCGCGTTCACTGCAGTATGCAAGATAATTTAGTTGACTCTTTCAGCTTGCTTTTTACCTGGTCTGGTGATGGTTGGAATGAATATTGGCCCAAAGTGGATGAGAAGTTATGCTCCAGTGGGTACCATGATGCCATCGTATTGTAGCAAGGCTTCTACCCAAGAAAATGGCCCGGGCATTGTTCTATGCAACAGCCACGTTCCTAATTTTATACCTGAATTTTTCTTCTTTTAAACCAACAGGACTTGCGTTTGGCTAAATGATTTGTCCCTTCCAATATAGCCAGGGCAGGATAAGATGTTGACCCAGGAGAGAGCATTTGCCGTCAGCAAAGCTTTTAGAAATCTTTTTGTTGTCTCAGCTTTGGGACTTTATGAAAAATTTTTAAAATACAAATAGAAGCAAAAGATTTTCATATTTTCCTAAGAAGTGCTTCTTCATGGCTGATGTTTTCATATGGTGCATTGTCCCTCAAAGGTCATAAGTCACATTCACAGCAATTTGCCCTATGATCTTCCTTTGGAGTTATAACAAATTATTAAATAAAACTTGTGCATACTGGTGTTTAGGGTATAAGTCTTACCTCTTCCTGGCTCTAGTTAGGATGTTGATATTTAACATACATTTTTTTTAATTGTAGTATAATTTAATCAAATAGTGAGGATGGTTTGGCTGGAGTATTCACAGAATGTTGTTATGATTCTTTTTATTCTTTTTTTTTTTATTATTGTATTGTAAAATATTTAGGGGTCATATTCCCCTCATGTTTTGAGATCTTTTCAGATGTTTCTGAAACTCAGAATAAAGCTACCAGATCTATCTTTTCTCATTTAATGTATTGTTCATTCCTTCCTGGTATAGAAGATCATAAATAACACATCCATTATTGGTGTGAAGGGACGTTGCAAGGTTACTTACTACTTAAAGATGTTGTATTATCTAGGTACCGATACTGTTTTATTGTCTTAAACATTCAGAAAAACTAATGGGCAAAAAACTATGCTATTTTTTATTTGACTGTGTTTGTATCTATGAATGGCATTATGACATTATAATTTAATAGTTGTTTTGTTTTTCCTGGAAGTAGAATGGGGGTACCAATCTTCAAATTTTAAAATAGGTGAGCATTTCCAAGTACTCATTTTATTTTTAAATTCCCTTTATCAATCCTTGGCTGCAAGGCAGTATCTTCTACTCTGCATACCTTTTAATCTTAGAGTTTAGAGAATTGTTTTCTTTTTTTATTTCCTTTCTATTTTTTTCTAAGTCCTACTCTTCGCAAGGCAGCTAGAAGTGTGACAGAAAGGTGTGATTTTTAATTTACACCAGAATCTCGCAAATAATGACTTTTCACACCCTGCTATTGCTACTTAGCCCTGGGGGAGGAGTTCTCTGGCTACTGTTTGTCATAGCAAATTAAATCCACTGCTGTCATTCAGAAAGACACTCTTCTATATTTAACCCTTGTTTTCAATTTTTCAAGGTGGTGTTTGCGAATACTCATGAGTGTGGGGGTTATTACTTTGAAGTATACTTCTTTTCTAGGAAATGAGTTTTGAAAGCTATCTTTTCAGATTATCAGGTATAAAAGGTAAATCTCTTTCACCTGTCCACTCTTCCAACTGTGATGCTGGTGATTGTTAGGTATTTAAAGATACAAAAAAAAATGAAAAATGCAATCATATTTATTTTTAGAACTTTTAGCAATAAAATGTAAATACATGAGCTCAGAAATATGTTTTATCTTTCCTCACAATTCCCTTTCTCAAAAAGTCACTTTTATTCTGTTTGTACAGAATAGCCAATATCTTATTGTACAAGTAAACAATATCATTTAGCTTGGAAATTGAAATTACAAGTAATATGAACAGATAAAAATGTTTTAAGGGATTTTTTTGTTTGTTTGTTTTTCATTTTCCTACCAATCCATTAGAAGTCCTTTGGGATGGATTGCCAAAACAAGGAATGAGCTGCCTAAGAGAACATAGGAAAAAATTATTAAAATTGGTATACTTGTTTTAAGTATAAGTGGTTAGAGACTAGTGGCATGCCAAAATAACTAGTTAAAGAATGTATCTTGCAAACTCTGTATACGCTTCTTTCACTTAGACAACTATTAATATAGTATTTTCCAATTCTGAATCTGCCTAAGTAAAAAGAACAGTTTCCAATCAACGTGCTAGTTTATCCTAATTATTTTACCAGTCAATAAGTTCTAGAACTAAATGGAATATGTCAGTGTATTATTGAAAGAGAGGACAGAAACATTCAGACTCTTCTGAGAAATTCAGGTCCTACTCTGTCTTCTTGATAAACCAGAGGAATGACAGTCATTTGCAAGTTCCTTCTCCCGGCTAGGAGCAGCAAAGGGTTAACCAGTCCTGGTTTGCTAAGTATCTGTCAGGCTTTTATCTGATCCTTCCTCCCTTCCTCCTTTGCCCACCCCTTTTGTAAATGTCAACCACTTCCTGAAGAGTCTAGTAGTGGTGAATTTCACACCTCTCTTTTCTTTGTGAAGAAACCTGGGTGTTAATGGTACAGGGTTGGGTACCATCTCTAGTTGTTAGCAAAGCCTAGGGATGCCTGTGGGGGGAAAAGTAGGAGAAGGTGAAGAAATTTGAGAAATGAGACGAGGAAATAGATTTAAATCCGTCTTGTTGAGTTTTATTAGCTACTTTTAAATGTGTACTAGAAAAATAGTAATTTTCAAAAACCTTAAAATTGAGAGTCTAAAGGAGTGCAGCCAAGAAGGAGCTGGTTCTTAAGAACAACAATCAGAAAGAAAAGCTGGAGCATCCTCTGATCTTTCACTCTACAGGTGTATTTACAGGATACAGCAATGGAAACCTGGTCAGTCGATCAGGTCTGCAGTTGGTTGATGGAGAAAAACTTAGGAGAGCTAGTTCATAGGTTTCAAGGTGAGTTGTTTACACTTTCAAAACCTTGTAATTGAGCAGCCTAGATATTCAGATGTCTTCTGTTATTGAAAGTTACTTCTGTTGCCCAATGTCTGTGTGTATGTGAATGTATATATGGAGCTGGGCAGTGGGGAACTTTTTATTTTTTAATTGACTGTAGCAGAGTCCCCATTTGAACCTAACACCCACAGAAGAATATAATGTTTCAAGAAGAACTCAAATAAACCAAAGTCTTTAGAGTTAAACTACATGTTTGATATATACCTTTCATATTGCTTCTGCTCTTAAATAATGCAGCCTATGTGTTGGACAGTGTTGGGTTTACACATGTTGTTAGCTAGATGACAATACTAGTAATAATTTTCTAAGAAGACTTTTTTCCATATGAAAAGGATGCCTGTCAGAAGGAATTAGAATGGGGAGAATGTTAATGTGGAAATAAATTTTTATTGTGTCTCTGTGTTGTGTTACATAGGCGCAGACATCAATTTGGAATTAGGCAATATCAGAGTTCTCTATCTCTGTTAAAAACACGGGGAATTCTATAACTGCAGAGGACCAGTTTAGAAGATCATTTTAACTCCACAGATAATTCTGCCTTGTTCAGGAGTGCCTGTGTTTTATGGTGCTTTACAGGGAAGCCATATAGAAAACTAATTTCTTCTTTCTTTTTCCCAGAGGAAGAAGTTAGTGGTGCTGCTCTTCTAGCACTTAATGATCGGATGGTTCAGCAACTGGTCAAGAAAATTGGGCACCAGGCTGTTCTGATGGATTTAATTAGAAAATATAAGCAGAACACTCAAGGACAAAAGTCCTATGGCAACCCCAAAGAGACAGCTCTGGCCACACAAACACAATCAACCCTAGAGTAAGTATGTTCATAAACAACCTTGGTTTTTTGATTCTGTGCCTTCCCCCATCGTGGCTATCAGCATGACATCTGGGGTTTAAAGCTTTTTGAAAACTATGACCATTTTCACTTAGATTGTGTGTACAGTATTTCTTATATTTGAGGAAAGGACATTTTGCAAAATTTTCTGAAGCAAGATACATTTGTTTTAAATTCACCACCTCTTAAACACTGATTCCTGTCAGTAGGGAAGCCCCTTGGCAGGGAGTTCCTATGTACAATGCTGTGGGATGAGCAGCTGAAACATACACATAACACAGGTAGAAATGGACGCCTGTGCTCAGGTTTTAAAATCAGGGTTTGGAAAGGGGATCATTGGCTGCTCCTTTGCTTTTCCCAAAACTGTATATTTATTTGTTTAGCAAAGGATTCCTACAGTATTTATAATCTCCTCTGGAGGATTTCACAACATAATTCACTAAATACTATTGCCACATGAGTTTTCTAATTTGTTAAGAGTGTCCTTAGAATAATGAATGCTATGATAGCACCCCCAGAAAAAAATGTAGTTAGAAAAATTAGTGGCAGCAGATGAAAGCTCTGAGGTTTGGGGATGGGTTTTGTTGTTGTTCTTTGGTTTTGTAATCACTGACTTCTGTAATGAAAAGGAATGACAAAAGGATTTATAAAATTAAAAATATCATTTTAACAAATCTGTGCCCCAGGATCATTTTGGGCATCCTGATTGGATTTTTTCCTAGTCAAGGCTTTTTGGAAGGTTTCCTGAGATTAAATATTTACTGCAAACTAATTGTTCCATCAATTTTAAAACTAAGATTATTGTGTTTGGTGAAATCCAGTCTACGTTTTCACTTTAATTTTTTAGATGAAATTTGTAAGAATATAGATTTTTCTCTCTTTGATAAGTGACCTAATGTTAGAGATTCCTGGCTTATGCCATTTTATTTGTAGAATATTTGGGTATCTGGGACATGGCGAGAGAAAGGTAGCCTTGAAAAGATGGTGTATAGTTGGACTGGAAAGTCACCCAACTGAAGGATTGAAGGATTCCTCCTAAACATTGTTTTGGTGTATCTACATAAAAGCATACTCTTGGAAAGTGACTTTGGATAAAGTTCCCAGTGTAGGTTCTTATTCCTGCCCAGCAAAAGGAGGGTGTGCATCTCAAAGAGAGATCAAAGTCATTTCCAGGTGGTTTTGGGTGAGCAGGACTTTTGAGCTGGAAGTTCCCTATGGTTGACTGGAACCTTGATATTGCCTGAGGCACAGCTTACAAGAAAACAGGCCGCCTTGTTTCCACTACTTTATAATGTTCTCAAGTAAATGAGAAGTGGCTGGACTGCCAGGAATCTGGGCTTCATGCCTGGTTCTGCTGCTGACTTGGATTGATTATATTAAATGCCGGCATTCCTATTACTTCATCTGTACCTTTTGAAAAGTAGTATGGTACCTAACTCCTTGTTAATTCATGCTGATGTTAGGAGTATCATAGTCTTTGAGCAAATCTTTCCCTCCCAGATCAGAATAGTCTTGTGTTCAATATGAAGTTTTGTTAGCCTAGTTAAGAAAGCTAGTTTCAAATGTAGCCAAGACTAGGAACACTGCTTGTCCCAGAATTTATGAATGGGGACTTTTTACTCTACCCAGTAAGCAGATGACTCACTTTAGGGATTGTGCTGTCTTGTATTTAGGTTAAATTATTCTGGTGCAGAATCAGTAAGAAGAGACTCCTGATTGGTTATATTTGGTTAAAAATGCTTATTGGTTATACATTGTCAGATACACTGGTAGTGGGAATGATGGTAGAAAGAGGCATGAGAATGTGCTATTTAACTAAACTCTGGATTTTTTTTTTTTTTTTGAGACGGAGCCTCAAGCTATCCCCCTGGGTAGAGTGCCATGGCATCACAGCTCATAGCAACCTCCAACTCCTGGGCTCAAGCGAGTCTCCCGCCTCCACCTCCCAAGTAGCTGGGACCACAGGT